>JAPDSC010126553.1:0-30080 GCA_026290005.1 Latrodectus geometricus
GTATACCATACACATGAAGTACACCAGAAGTATACCATTATAAGTACTCTTCTTTACAAGTCAAATGAAAGTTCTTTGACATCTTTCAGAAGAAGTCCACCAAATTTTAAAGAAAATGTCTTCAAGTACCAATGTTTCTACAACGAAGGTTTTTGAAAATCATATAAAATATTAAGAGTGACTTATCTTTAAAATCTTCCACCAAGCAATAAAAACACACACGATAACAAGATCGAGACTTAAGTATTGCAACAAAATATATAACCACAATGGCATCCTTTCGTATACGTATATGTAAGCAAACTAGTGTGTGTGTAATTATCCCCAATACATCTCTTAATGGAATATCTTGATTTACTTTCTGGTAAACCAAATGTATGCCAATAATTTCTATAATGATTATTAAAATGAATGGTTTCTAGAAAATATTAAAATGTACTTAAGCTATAAGGCTTTTGATCTGTCAGTGCCAATGCATGTTTACATATCTTGTTCATTTCCAGACCAACAGCCGCAGGGTGTTTTCGGACACCAACGTCCAGCAGCCGAGCTCCCAGCAGACGCCTGCTACCACCCCGAATGCCGTCCCGCCCCCGGAGGCCCCAGCGGCCCTCAACCACAGGCTGCAGAGTGACAAGGCTAGGGCCGCTGCCTCCGTCTTCGCGTGGCTCAGACGTCCTCAGCTGTTTGTCACTCCGGACACGCGCAACCGGCAAAGACTCGCCAAGCAGATCGACAACATCTCCAAGGGCGTGTTCCCCTTGCTCTTTGGCATCTTCACGGTCGGCTTCGTCCTCACCTTCGCCGTCATCAAGCCATCGCAGGAGGAGAATTTCACTCTGCTCTAGCAGCAGAACAAACCTCTAGTGGCCTTCTTTATTGTTAAAACGATTCTTCCCCTCGCACTCGTGGCTTTTCTTTTCTGCCTTCTTCTTCCTTCAGAGCCTTCGATCCGTGCCTCACTTACGCCCGTCACAAAGCGGCCTCTGCAGAAGTTTCTCGAAACTATTCTCAATAGCAGATTCTAAACATTAATTGGTAATAAGATATAAAACCAAATGATCCAAGCGACAACAAAACGACAAGTCAAACGATTCTTTTCAAAGCACCTTGAAAATGCTTTATTAAATTATTAAACCAATAACCAAGCAAAATATAAGGAACATTAAAATGAAATATAGAAGCTTAAAAGAAAGAAATGAAATGAATTCTAGAACTTTAATAAACCGTTTTGTGATGGGATTGGATATAATATCGTTTTGAAAGCATGATCAATTTCATAGATGATAATATAATCATGAGAAATTACAAATCAAAAAAACTTTCATTATATACAACAATCATAGCTATATAAATAAAGGAAATATTTAGTCACAAATAAAGATTTCTCAAATGAAATAACTATGCGCTTAACTATTAAGGTTATAACGTTTATAGCACTGGTTAATAATCGTAAGATATTGCAAAATTAGATTTTTTGCAATAAGAGTTGCCACATACTTATGAATATTTTATATAAGAAATTCAACTATTCAGTTTAAGAAAGTGTCTTAAAAATATACACACTGGCCTTAATATACATATAAGTTTCTTATAAAAGGAAAAAAAAACATAAATAAATAATTCTTAAACTAATATAAATAAACTATCTTTACTAAGAAGCCTTTTGCTTTTGATAATCAAATATGTATTTTTTCAACAAAACTTAGAAGAATGTTTAAGTAACTTTATTGCATTTAACATCATCACTTCCATGTTAATATCATAAATATTAATTTAAAGTTGTTCTTATTAGGAACCTCAAGAAAGAACAGGAAACATTCTGAAATCATAACAGTCAATCTAATTATTTTAAAATTCTTTATCTTTGTAGTACATGTGTGTCCTTCAATTCTATTCTTTAATTGAAAAACAACTAAATAAATGATTTGAAATTTATAAATCTCTCTCTTCACTCTTAAAAGATTTTATTAAGATTTTTTTCAATGAATTAAAGTTGAAATAGAATAAGTATGATTTCAAAACAAAATATTCAATGTAGGATTCAAACAAAATCAGAATGATTTCAAAGAATATTCAATATAATCAGAGTCAAAAAGTATAGGTCGTAAAAGAACCAATTGAAAAGAACCCTGTGAGAAAGTTCATGTACAATCAGAAGATATACTTTTAAGTGATAATTTCCTACAGCAAGTAAAGATATCTTAAACTATAGATGAAATCATGATTAATAATATAAAAAACCATAAATGGATATTACTAAAGTTAATTACTAAGTTTGTGTTAATGTTCAAAACAAGAAGACGTCACTATTTGCAAATATTTCTGCCGTGAAAATAATTGATCATGCTTTTAATAATGGAAATCAAATATCCAGAAATACAATATTACTATTCACTTTTGAAACTCTTGCCTCATAAGTTTCTACTATATCGCTGCCTTCATCTTTCATTACAAGTTTCGTAATCCAATCGCTCCAGCCTTCAAGAGTTGAGGGATGCGTTGCTGCTTTTGTAGCCAAATTAGAGGAAAGCGCTAAAGCAAGGGCCTCCCCTACCACTCTATTTCTCAACTGAGCTGTACCTGTAATTGCCAATGACAGAAGTTCTCTAGGGGTTACGCTTGATGGTTCAGTCAATGCAACGAGCAATAAATGCATCAACCAAAGTTCAAGAGGTCATGCCGAAATATGTCAGACAACAATCGTGCAAACGATACATCAATAGCTTCAGTATAATTATGCCAGTCAAAGATTTTTTTTTTTTTTTTTTCAGTTTCCGATTCGCTGAGGGTGATGAAATTTTTCAAGAAATATGATTACATTTCCAGCTTAAATACAAAAATAAAATAGCTTAATATTGCGTCTTTTCCGACAGATATTAAATAAGGTCTAGTTGAGCAATGGAATTATTTGTACTAAGCGCCCATGCAGAATTAAACTAAAAGTTTGACTTCAACAATTCATTTTCAAAGTTTAGTTTTGAAGAAAACTAAAAAATTATTAATAACAATTCTTTAAATCAATTATTACAAAACCATTCATAGCAATGTAATATAAATATATATTTTTCTAAATTGTTCTCTCAGCATAATGTCATTTAAAACTTGCGATTCAAGAAATATGAATGGAAAAGCAACTCATAGCATACAATGCTATCATTCCATGGAATACAAGCAGTGGATACAATAATATTACACTATGATTTCAGGAACTAAGTAACATTTGCATAAATACTGCTATAAGGATGAATAATATTGAAATTTCTTAGAAAAATAAATCAACAGAAACTCCAAAATGAATTACTGAAAGAAAATGAATTCAATATGATAAAAACCACAGAATGTGAGCTTTCATAACGTAGTCAAATAAGACATTCTAGTAAATGCTACTGAGTAGACAGACTTCTAGCTTTCAAGAGTTTAGATTCACGGAAATCATTATTCAAGTACAGGAAACAGTTCTATGCTTTTTATATTTATGAACAAAAATAATCATCACTTCCAGGTTTCGTACACATATTTGAAACAGCAGCAATCTTCATAACTGTACAATTAGTATAAAGAAATTAGTTTCTTAAACACCAAGATTCTCTATAAACAAAAACTAAAATTTCTCTTTACATAAAAGTTCCCGTTAGAATAGCATTATTTTTCTCAGATGTAGACACAGTAGTTTCTATAGCAAACAAATAGATGTAAAATATGTAAATAGTTTAATAAATGTAGAATGAAATTTCAAAAATTATCGTTTATAAAATAAGCTATAATGAAATACAAGGCATCCAGGGAAAAAGGAAATATAGCTAACAAAAAGGAAAAACTTTCACAAGTTATCACAAACTGCATAACAATAAAGAATCTAAAATAACTTATAAATGAAACTTAAAATAATAAAAGTGAAGAGCTTTTTAATAAATTTAAAAAAAAAATTTTTTCATTTACAAGAGTTTTGACATTAATAATTGTTACAATGTGCAACTTGAATTTTTATTTCTAGTCCAATATATTAACAGTTGCTTAAAATAAAGATTAATGTGTTCTAAATAAATCTTTGATGGCCAAGAAAATAATTTCTTAAGTTATATAATAATAAATGCAAAATGTGTTATTGCACTGATTATAAAAGTAATGTTGAAAAAAATCTGATAATTGGGGAAATATTTAACAATGGAATGAAATTGTGGCATTGAAAACTATCTTATTTTGTTAAACATAATTAATTTTAAGCAATATGATTATAATTTAAAAAGATAGCATAAATTATTTTAATTAAAAGCAAACATAAAATTTGGGTATAATACTTTGTTATATTGAAGTTCATATGATCAAAATAAATTTAACAGCACTTTAAAAATAATCATTTGCATATTAAGTTCTCAATTCAGTTTAAAATTGAATTATAGATAAAATATTTTATTTAGCACAAAAAAAAATTTGCATAGTTAAAATATAAGTGTTTGCTTTCTTGCACACACTTTGCTTCAATGCCTAATACTTAAAAACAGAAAAAAAGAAGCAAAATATTTCAATAATATGCAAGCATTCGCTTCATATGCACTTATTCAGTAAAGTTTTAGTTCATTTCGTTTAAGATACCACATAATAATCACCAGCGTGTTTTCGCGGAGAGAACGGAAACTCATCAAAGAAAACGGGAACCATAGTTGCAAATCCTAGTCTTTTAGATAATGGCTGAGCTTTTATGGAGTGTATTCTTTGATGGGAATGACCGCAACGCGAAAACGCGACTAGTCAAAAAGTTAATGATTTCGAAATCGAATAGTTTTCCAGATCGATCGAGCGAACCTCACCCATAGATAGAGAAAGAACTTCAACTATGCCTTCTCACCCAGGATGAGATACAAACCAGTTTAGGATATTTTTCACGAGAGTAGTCAACAAATACATTAGGTCATCTCACCCACATTTTTCAAGATATGAAATTAATCTAAAGCCTATATAGTCTAGGATATACAAGCTAGACCATTTCACAAACAACTCTTGAAACAAATTGGGCAGTTTCACTTAATGACCAGACAGTCCACAAACCAATAGGCCTTTTTTATTTTCACTCTTCACTCAACGGAACTACTTTAAAAGAATAGTAAATTATATCACATTTAGGAACTGCATTGGCTTGGAGAAAAAAACTCAATAGATCATATACTATGCAACAATTTGAGCACAGTTTCGCCATTATCTACAGCAAATAAAAAAAAAAGACAAATGTAGTAACTATCACGCTGGCATAGCTTTTGAGGCTGTGTTTGTACTTGACAGAGCTGTCAATCAAGGACGAGTGTTGTGAGTTCAAGAACTGCTTTATTAGCAATATATAGATCAGACATTGTACATAGACTAAAAATCGAAGCTTCATGCATGACTTGTTATACATTTTCTCCTTTTTGCAAATGTAAACTACTTTTTTGACAAATGCAAATATGTGGGCGAAAGCTCTATATACTGTACAGTGTATACAGTTGTTATTGTTCATTATGCATATTATTATCTAATATTAAAATAAATACTCATACATCAACATACCATTGTTTGTCTTCTTTACATTAACATGTCTTCAAACTGATAGTATACAAAAAGGTTTTAAAAATGAATGAAAGAAATTAAACATGTTTAATTTCTTTTAATATACATGAGTGTGTGAGTAATAATATTTTTAATACTTAATATAAATATATCATACATTAAAAAACTTGAATAAATTATGTATTAAAAACAAATATAAAAGAAAAATAAAATAATCAAATAAATAAGATTAAAATTTATTATATGTCAGCATTAAATATATTCAAATATTTTAAAAAATTGTTTGTCTATATGTTACAAGATTATTTTTCCCCTGACGCATGAGAAAATTTTATTTCACTTCTGTAAAGGTTGTGAGAAATTAATTCAACTAAAATGTGCTCCACTATTTTTCAAAACAATACTGAAATTAAATCCGGAAGTATTTCAAATTAAAATTTGATTTTCTTTATATTTAATAATTATTAAATTATATTTCAATTCATAGTAATATATATATATATATATATATATATATATATATATATATATATAATGTATGCATGTGACATTACAACTATACAGTAGTTCAAGTGTGTTCTTTTTAATTTTTTTTTTCCTCCTTACATAAATGAAGCACATAAGATTTTTGCACTTCATATTAATTACTGTGGATACAGATTCCATTATTTAACTTTATTTATAAAGAAATGGTAAAATAAATTTTTATTGCAAATTGAACACTTTTTTTTTTTTTTCAAATATTCCAATTTTATCATTTTCTTAAAATTTATTTCTTTCTTTTTTTTTTTTTTTTTTTTCCTAAATTGAAGCAGAATACATATTATCAAATGTATTTTGAAAAATCTTAACAGTTTAATGAATAAATCAAAAGATTTCACAAATAAAAGGGAATTCATTCATTTTATTGTGATGAGGAATCTGATATTTTATTAAAATAATTTCTCAGCATTTTATGCAAAAAAATTTTATAAAGAAAATTGTTTTATATTAAAAAAAAAAAAAAAAAGAAATATTTGATAACTTCTGACTGCATTTAAGAACATTTTACACTAGCAAGCCAAAATTTTTAGTGAAAAACTTGTACATAGCTTTTCAGAAAAGTGCGATTTGAAAAAATCACATTTACTATCTACATAGCTTGTTCAAAACATTATTTTGTGCTACAAAAAGAGATATTAAGTAAAGATCAGAATATAAAATCAAATCAAATGAAGGATTAGACATTTGAAAATTCTCTTTAGTTGCGAAGTTATAAAATATTAAAATTGAGAATTCATTTATTGATATTGCAATGTTTTCCCAATTCCCTTTGAATTACAACTAAAAACCCAAAAACAGGATTTTTTTAAAAATCAAATAAAACTATATACCTTTTAAAAAAAAAATAATAATAATTGAGATAATTTCGAGAAAAGGTATCTAATTATACATAGGATTTTTTTTTTTTTTTTTTTTTTTTTTTAGTTATTACTGTTGGTTATAAACAGATGAAATTTAAAAAAAAAAACTGCCAAACACGTTTTTTTCAAATTCCATTTCAATGTGATTTTTTTTTTTTTTTAAAGTGAAAAATAGTTCTGGAATAGAATAGAACATCACAACACTCTTAAATTAATTACACAGTAGCTTTACAGGGAGCATAAGTCAATGATCATCATTTTTTAAAATTAATTACAAATGCTGCAATTAAAATTTTTGAAATGAAATATAATTTGAGAACCTTTATATAACTTTAGCCAGAGATTTACATTTTTAAATACAAGTTTCACTCTATTCTGTGGAACTATTCTCATTTCAACCTCAGACAAAAATTTGGCAGACAAACAAAGTAAGTACTTTATTCAATTAGCCAATTTCCCAAATGCTTTTAAAAAAGTGATAATTTAGTGAAGTGATCAAAAAGCTCTCTCTAAGAAAAATAAATAGAATTATTATAATATTATTATTATAATTAATATAAAATAAGTATGTGAAAAATGTTTCCATCTTATTATTTAATCAAAATGACTCAAGACAAAATTGCATTATGTTATATCAAAATATATATATAACAAACAGTAACTATAAATTATATTTTACATAAAAATAAATTAAACTTGCAAAAAAAAAAAAAAGAAATTTATATTTTCAACAATAAAGAATACCAAAATACATTTAAAATAAATGAAACTTAAGTTTTATTTTTGAATTTATTACACACAAAATAAAAATAGAAGCATTTTAATTGCCTTGAAAAATGAAAAATGGCTCTATTAATTACAAAGAAAGGAAATGCAGAACTATGACATTTTCCAATGATAAATATTTACAAATTATGATAAACACTTTTCAACATTTTAGGTGACCAACTCATTAGCTAAATATTATATAGCAAATTTAAAAAAGCAATGCATAATACCTTAAATGAAGTACCATATTTGTTGTTGCCATATTAATTCAAGGAATTTGATACTTCATTTAATGGAAGGCTTGTTAAATAAAAATGTCGATTTTTTTAATAAAATTCAATTTAGACAATATCTAATACCATACCCATATAAATATGCAAAATGTTCAAGTAAAAATATAGGAAATTACATGTGGTGATAAATCAAGAATCACAAGACAAAATTTTTATTACGATTTGCCAAATGATAAATCATAAAAGCTAAGAGACTAAAATCAAATGTATGAAAAAAACATACTTACGAGCAAATTAAAGAAAATATATAGGTTAATAGCCTTCTTTTTAATTATTAATTCTTCAAAATTTTTGCAATATAAAACATTAAGAATTTTCTAATAATTAATTATATATATGTTAAAGTTTTTGTTCATTCTTAAAAATATAAAACATAATTTTTCATGGTTTTCTGTCTTGGAAGATTCTAAAACAATCCCCAGGCTTGTGATAAACAATTTCAAATGTACAACAAAGTAACATTTTTAATAACTCAACATGAAATTCCTTTTTTTGGACTGAGTGCATAAATTTTGACTTTCACTATTTAATAATTGTCTGTGTTGATTTTTGTTGCTCGCCATTGATTTCACAATATAGGAATAAACTTTAAGAAGTCTGCAGAGGATTTATTCTAAATAAGAAGATTCTTTGCGAATAAAAATTAATATTTCAATCCCCAATTTTTGTTTCGAGATTTGATAAAAAAAAAATAATAATAAAATTTGCTAATGACCCAAAACACAAGTGCACCAAATTTTGAAAGAATCTTGCAAATCTAACTATACTATAGTAATTCATTGTAATATAAATTAAAATAGTTTTCAGATTAATATTTAAAGGAAACAAAATTTCTATTGCTTTTTTAACTTTAATTGAAAAACTTTTAAATTTTAAGAGTTTGTCACCTAAAAGAAGCCCAGTCCAGATAGTTGAATGTAATAATATATTACATTCAACTATCTGGACTGTCATAATCTAACTTTGAAGCAGCTAATCCTTCAACGTCTACTTCTGGTTCCATCGCATTCAACATATTCAATGTAATGTCTGAAACAAATTTAAAATAACATTTCATTGTTATTTCATATAAAAAAAATTAAGTAATTAATAAAATACTTATTTTGTGGCTAGCATATAGAGGATGAAAATGATATCTGAAATAGTTATTTATATAATTACATAGTTATAGAGATTTTGTTAAAGATTGTTATTAAATAAAAAGTTACTAATTAAGGTTTAAAAATTTAATTAGTAATAATTTATGTAATCATTTACCAACTATATAAATAGTTTGACAAAATAATATGATAATTTATGAATTTAGGTAGTCTTCTGAAACTTCTATTGCACAAATATTTTCAATTAGTAATTATTGTAAATATTTATAACTTAATTTACTTAAGCTTGAGACAATAAAGATTTAAAGCTATAAACAATAAAATGAAACAGTATTGAAATATAACCTCATTTTTCAACAAATTTAGTAGTGTGATGTACCTTTGTCAAAGTCTAACAAATATTGGTATACTGGTCTTATATCAGAGTCAAAAAGTCCTCAATTAACACTTCGCACATCCTATTTGTTGAAAATATCGCTAGACAATTTTTAAGCAATTTCTCTGATTCTGTTTTCCTTTCGTTTATAATTTGGATTTACAATTCGACATTCGTTTACTTGTGTGCATTAAACAAAGCTAGTTTCGATGTGCTAACTGTTTTCTCTATCTTTAATATTTGAACTATAAACTAACATTTTTTTCTTAAGAACAACAAAAATGTATAAAACTTCTAAGGTTTTTTCAAATTGCCAATTTATTTATTTATTTATATTTTTTATTTTATTTTATTTTATTTTTTAAAAATATGTTATTAATTTTAACAGACGCATATAGTTTGATTTTTAACATTTTATTATTTCTATCTATTAAAAAATAAATCAATTTTATTTCCAAAGGATATTTAAAAAAAAAAAAAAGCAGTCTTGAAATTCAGCCTAAAACTTCAAGATGGGAACATAGAAAAACAGATTAATATTTCTTAAAGTTAAAAATAATGCATTATTCTTTGCAAAATTTATTAAAAGTACCATGTCCAAATGATAAGAAATCCTAACAAAAGAATGGAGAGGAAAGAAAAGGATTTTTATTATAATTAAAAAAAATTGTATAATGCACAAAAATTTATTGCTTTTAAAAATATATAAAATCTACACTAATAAAAATATAATCAATTTATAGCCATGTTTGCAAAGTTTTATAAATTAAGTAATTATAATAATAAATTGAATATGATATGCATATTGTGTGATACAAAATAAAGAAATATATTTATATGCTACATTATTTTTAAGCTCAAATGTAACAAGAAAGTAGTTGATTTGCAAAGAATTTTAATTAAAAATATGAAGATTTTAAAATTGTACTGTTTTAGCAAAAAATTAAAATGTATTCGGAAGTAAAATCAAAAAGACTACTATAAATTAGAAAATGAAAATAGGAAAACTTTTGTCCTGCATATCATATTCAATCATGAGTTAGTGTCAAATGAACACATTTGTGCAAACATATTGTGCGAAACATACATTCCATTTTAAATAAATTTCAAATTGAAATACATTAAATAAATTTTATTACTATATTGGTTTATATAAATGATAGAGAAAGAAAGTTATAACAATATTCTTTTATATAATACAGCTTGGATAGTTTATACATTACCTGCTGACTTTGGTGTAGACTGAGAAATGACAGCGTTCAATGCTCTTAATTTGTCTTGTGAAGTTTTCTGAATTGTGGCAGTTGCAGTCATTTGCTTCTTCAAAATAGCGCCTGGATCTTCAAAACTTTTCCGTTTTACAGGTACAGGAGCTGGTTTGAGTTGAGCACTGAAAATTAATGATAACTTTTTTTTAACATACTACCTAACAAGTTGCAACATGTCAGCTAATAGAAAATCATCAAGTTTAAGAAAATTGTAATTAAATTAGGTCTTTACACAATATTATCAATATTTTAATCAATTCCCTAATATTATATAAAAGACAAAGTATCAAACATAATTAAACAAGATAGGTATACTAGCAAGTTTAGTACAGAATAAGATTATAAATAATATCCTAAATAATTTAAAATAAATTTTAAAAAAAACACAGTTTTAAAACTTTTTCTTAAAATAGCAATTTTTATTTGAAAGAAAATTTAAGTAATCATAATTATTATCAAATACATTTATACACTGCAGTTTATTTTTCTGTAGAGTAGAACATATTTAAAAATGCAGAATTTTTAATGCATTAATATTTTTTCCACGAAAAAAATATATTTAAAAATACAGTAGTAAAAATTAACCAAACAAAACATTAATTTCAATTTACATGTTAAGTCAACTTTCAATCTATGGTTTTACTTCTTCCTCAAACTTGTGCTCTTAATAAGCAAGTACTAAATGCTACAAACTTGTAATAACAAATGAGGATTGCAGTTTTAAAAAATATTTTGCTGTGTTTTGAATGATTAATATTTCAACTTTTCTGATAAACTTACTATATTAGTGAAATCAAGTGCAATTATTTCAATGTGAAATAAGATATTTTATGACATAAACACATATGTTAAGAAACTCTTACATTTTAAATTTCCTGACAATAAAAACAAATAATCAAAGAGCTCATCAAAGAGATTCTTTCTTATAATTGAGACTATTAAAAATATGATACTACAATAATTCATAAAAAAAATAACTAAATTTAAAATATATATATATATATATATACAAACATAAAATAAATAAAATGTTTAAGTTCATTACATGTTCTTATTCTTGATTGAGTCATTAATCTTTTCCAAATCTCCACCAAAAGTTTTCACAGAAGTTTTCAACATATCCATTTCCTGCATTGTCCACTTTCCACTAAATTATACAAAGCATTAATCTTTCTTTTAAATATAAATCAAGAATAGGATAACTTCGTTTAAGTAACATAAATTAAAATAAAAAAATTTACATGCAAAAGAAAACTTTATTTTAAAAATAAGTATTACGCCAATAAATAATGATCATGCATTGTATTGGAAACTAAAACAAATTATATTTTATTTGAGAAATAAAATTATTTATCAATTAAGTCTTCTTTTTCAAAGAAAAATAAAACAATTTTAATGCATTTTAAAATGTAGCTAAAAAATTGGTTCTTTGTAAATTTTAAGTGTCTAAATGAATAAAAAAATGTATGTGTTAATTTTTACTGGGAAAAATATTTTTAGCATAGCAGAATTTTTCTTAATTTTATTTACATACTTTTAAGAACACATTTGCCATTGTAAATAAAAAAATTTACAAATAAACGTTACTCAGAGATGCAACTTTAAAAAATTACTAAGACAGAAAATTTCAAATTAAAATATTTATTGATTGTTTAAATGAATTTTAAAATATAATTTGTGTTATAAATTAATATTTTAGAAAAATATTACAATTATCATTGAGAAAACTTAGTTTCTTTTGCACAACTATATTTTTTAACATTAGATTCAAAATTTACTTTTATGTTTACAGTCCATAGATAATTAATGACTGGAATTAGGGATTGCCATGTCAAAGAACTGCTTAACTGGGGAAAACAATTTCATTTTCTTTAGGCAGTGTAAAATTCAGATTATTTTTCTTTTCAAGAAAAAGTTAAACAGTTTTTGAATTAACTATGATATTTGTGTTCAAGTTTTGAATTTGCAAACGCTGGGTTGTCCTAGTCCACTTTCATAATTTTTAACGTTTGACATTCTGTCATTGGTTATAACATCATTCATAATAGTGAATGAAGACTTTTAATCTAAAAGTATTGAAAATACAGTCACAACAGTTTTTACTAAAAGAAAGAAAAATTATATTTTAGATTGTCTTTAATTATTTTAAAGATATAAGGCCACCAATTTAAGTTAATTTTTGTTTTATTTCCAATGTATAATTTAACATTATTTATTTCTTTTAAACATTTCATGTACTGCTTAGTTTCTGGATTTTTTTTTTTTTTTTTAATAGCTTGATTTTTCAGAGATCAAAGGAGGTAAAACAAGCTAAATTTATAAAAGCTAATAAATATATTCATTTCTGCAATTTAAATCAAATAATTATCCTGAAATAAGATTTTCAAATTTAAAGTTATTTCCTAACAAGCTGTTCAGAGAGATTTGTAGTAATTTTATTATGAATATAGTTATTTTTCTAGCAAATCTAGGGCATTTTATAAACAGATTATTCTACGCTATACTGTTTACAGAATTTAAGAGACATTCTTTAAACCAAATAAACAAAGTAACAATTGCAAAAAATTATGTCCTGCTGAGGTTTTATAAGTCTTAATAATAAGCTAAACAAAATCTAATCCAGCATGTATAATAGAAATAAAAAGATTCTCATTATGAAGAAATTTTACTAATTTAATAAAATGTGGTATCAAATGATGTTAAATATCAATTTTCATATACTCATTAAAAGGACTTCTTTCCTCCTCTACCATTAGAAGATATTTTCTTCTCATAAAAATCAAATAAATTTTCTTTTAGAACTTAAACAAGTATTAATCACCTTTTTCTGATTGGTTTAACCATGTTTTCTATTATAGAACTTATAATTTATACATAATTTCAATAATACATAACAAAAAAAGTATTATTTAGTTAACTGAATAAAACTCCCTAATGCTTTTAATCATACCAGGAGTCGTCATACATGCTGCACAAGTTATTTTCCCCTTTAGTGTATACAAATTAATTTTTTTTTTATCAGCTAATCCCTGTGTGAGCTCAATATTTTTAGAATTAAAGTACAAGTGTTTTCACTCAAAAATTAAATATTTATTGCTATGTACTTAGTATCTTGATCACGTACAAGAAATTCAGATTTTTTAAGGTTTCATGATAACTAATCTCATCACAGAGTATGCAGACTGTGTAATGAGTATGTTAAGCTTCATTCGGAACATCAATTAAATTTTGGACACAATTTATCTTGAATGGTCCTTAAAATGAATCATTTTCATGGAAAAGAAATTTTAGATTTTTTTAAATTTAAATTTCAACTTCAAATGTATGAAAATTATAATTTTGCATTTTAATAACTTGTAGAAGTCTATTTAAAAAAAAATTTTTTTTTCTTTCTTCTTGATATTAAAGAGAATTATTATGATCATCTATTTCATAAAACTAAAATTGGGTATTTTATATAACTGATTCATTTTTCCAAATTAATGTTATTGACTAGAATTCTAATTAAAATATTTGGGTAATTTTAAGTGTTTTTATATATTTATGTTTATAAGACTTCAGACAGTTTTCTTTTTATTATATTTATAGTATTTTAATCAGTTCTTAATAAATTTATTTTATAGTGCTAGGATAAGTTATTCAAAAACTACAATTTTTTTCTTTTTTGTCAGTTTTTTCATTAATTCTGTCATTTAAAAGGGTCAATTTACACCCAACAGAGATGCCAACCAAATTCCAATGTCTAAATCTTCAAATTTGAGGTGAGGAAAACCTTACCATAATACTCACTTCAACTGAAGTTTTAATATTTATTTAAAATTTTGACTTCCTTAAGAGCAAACCACATTGAAATTTTAATAAGTTGGTCAAGAGCAAGTAAAATTCACACCTGGATGGAGAAGCTTCCCCAACTGAATGCAAAGTCATGATGAGTTCCCCAAGTTTATTAAAGGCAGCTCCTGCAGCAGTAAAAATTTCTCCAACCTAAAAAGTTAAAATGCAATTATAATTAATAAAATCTTGATTAGGTTATAAGTCTGAAATTTTAAATAAGCATAAATTGAAACAAAATACTTAAGTTTACACTTTTCATTGCAGTTATTATAAAAGATAAAAAATATCTAAGGTATAAGAAGATTTAAATCCTATCAAAGTGTAATTAAAACATTATTTAAATACATAAGAGCTAGTGCTTATTTTAATTATTAAGACTTTATAAGATAAGCAAATGTAACTGACTAGTATTTCAATCTTTTTCTTCTAATCATAAAATGCTAGTTTTAATCATGAGAAATGATTAGAGTTCATGTTTTTATAAGTAAATATAAAATATTCATACTATTAATAACAAAACATTTTTACTAATAAAAGTAAATATAACTTATTATCATATATTCTTATCAGTCAAAATATTTTTTTTTTAATTGAAACATGAGAATATAAAAGTTAATAAGTAAAAGTATCCAGATTTTTTTTTTTTTATTCAGTATATAGAATATTTTCAGATAAGTAAAATATTTTAAAGGGGAATATTTTTATTTATAAGAAAAAATCTGAATTTTATTCAATATTACACTTATGAAAATATAACTGAAAACTATTGAAAACATCTGAATTTATTGTAAAAGAATGAAAGCAAAGAAAAACTGGATAGATATATAATGAGCAATCTTATATGTAACAAATCTAACAAAATAGGTCTAATGTTTATACTCAACAATGCCTTAATTATTTGACAGTTAAGTATTTTAATATGGAATATATTGGCTTGTTTTTATTGAATAATATTAAATATAAAACTGATTTCAGATGCCATTGTGGATTTAAAAAAGACACCCCATAGACATTATTAAAATCCACAGTGATCCATGCAGTTTTGCAGAAAAGTGACATCCATTTCCAATTGTTCATTAGTGGCTAAGATCAAATCTGGGATCCTCCACTTCAAAGATCCTGATCTTAGAGACATATCACAATGCAATTAAATATATTGAACTGAAGATAGCTTAAAAGTAGAAGAATTTAATAAGACATTCCATTGTCTTTTTGGAGGATTTCTATTTCTATTATCAAAAACACACTAATTAACAATAAAAAAGAAAATCAAGCAAGAGTTGAGTCTTAAATTCAGAAGCTTCTGGATATATTGAAACAATTATATACATATTATAATTTACTTTTTCTATTCTGAAAAGTTCGACTTTCAGAATCTTTATTTATTTATAAAGAAATAAATAAACATAATAATTACATTAATTTATTTCTTTATAATTATTTTTTTATTATAAATTATTATAGTAAAAAAATGAATATAATAATTTATAAAGTAATATATAAGGAAATAAATTAATGTAATAATAGAATTTACACTATAATACATATATTTATATTATAATACAGTTTGACATAATGCATTTCCAAAGTAATTGTAGATACAAATGTTAGTTAATTCCCAGTGAACGGTACGCTCCTTGTGCGGTACACATATATACAACGGTACGCATATATACAATTATAATTAATTGTATATAATATTGTATAAAATTATATTATTAGTATAAAATATTATAATTTTATATTATACAATTATATTAATTGTATATTGTATAATTATATTAATAGTATAAAAATAGCATACCATACACTGGGATAGAGCCCAAATGGGATAAAAATAAACATCTGTTCCAATTTGACAGTAAAATTTGCTGGTTACAAAACTTAAATTAATTCAAATGTTTTATAATTCTAACAATCAAAGTAATATAACAAGATTTAAAGCATAACACAATTTCTATAAACAAAAAAACTCCTAAAATATTAGAATCAAATTATACATAAGATGATTATGCCAAAAAGATGTTTATACTTTATAAATTTTGAATACAGTTCAATATAATATATAGTTTCCTAACATTATTACAACAACTTACAGGATTGACGACAAATGAAATATTTCACATTCTTCCAAACAATTTACAAAATAATAGAACTACCACCAGTCATTGTTAAATAAAAAACAATTGCTTTTAAAGCAAAAATGTTACAACTTTCAATAAGTATACAATCTTAAATACATCAACAAATATATAAATACATTAAATAATGTAGAATAAAAAAAGAAATCTTTATTTGATTAAATTCTGGGCTGAGATTTAGTGTATGGTCCTATTGGCGCGGTTTTCCCATATTTTGCGATAAATAACATTTTCTGGCAACCCAACCATTATTTCGGTTAATATTTATATACATACATAGGTACTAAAAAATTGAAAAAATTGTAAGGTCATGAGCCTCCATAAATTAATGAAATAAAGCTAATTTTTAAATAACTCAATATTTAATGTGGAGGTCCCCTAGATTCTTTGAAGGTGTATGCGAGTGCATTTGGGCCCATTCGAGGCCCAAGTTACGGACATTTTTAAAAAATTCCTTACTTCGCTTCAGTTGGGATCAAAATCAGACTTCGTACAACCGACAATCACAGAAGAGAGATTCTGACCACTTCCAACCTCGCTTGTGAAAAATGGCGAGATTTTTGAAAAAGTGGCAAGAGTGACCATACTGCAAATCTCAGCCAGTTTGGGCCTATACTAAATGTTAGATATTCATTGTTTAACAAGGAATAAAAAAAAATATTGCGAGTTGTTTTTTGGTAAATTCTTAGTATACACAACACATTAATAATGAATAATCATAACATTATGGGAAAAAATTTATAATTTTCAATTTTTGAAAAATCATAATAACGAATAAAAATTTACAAAAAGACAAACTATCGCTTTATCAAATGTCATCAAATATGATAACTGTCACCAAATGTACCGATATTAGTATAATGCATATTAGGATCAAGCTAAAATGGCTTATACAAGATAGACCTCTAACTAATGAGAAGAATAAACAATTCTAATAAATTTAGAGTCACTCGAATTCGAAGAAACGTTGAAATGAATTATGAAAGAAATGTAAAAAGTTAAAGAAAGTTTTTTGAATTCAGTAGCACTAAATAAATTATCGCGAAAATGCCTTTTTATACTATTCATGGTTTCTAGAAATTTTAAATTCATAATTATTAAATTAATGAACGAAATTAGAGTAATGTTTTTGACATGCTTATATTACATTATTATCATCAAAATTTTACATTATTCAAGTACAAGAATAATAAAATACTTAATACCTTGCTCGAATTCGAATGATTCATGATAAAACAAATAAGGAAACAAGAACCCTGAAACAAATTTATCGGTCAATGAAAAGAAAAACAAATGTTCAATAGATATCAAATATTTTTACAAGAAAACTGGTACGCAAATAATATTGATAATTAAACCATTTTTAAAATGAAATCTTTGTGAGATATCTCATTTTACCTTATGCTTACGCCAACTTTTATTAATTTTATTTGAAAATCAAAGACTCAATGTTGCATGGAATCACCTCTATTCTTCAGTTTTGAGTGTATACTACCAACTGTGACAGTGATTATAATTGTTGTTTTATCTTAATTATTTATTCAGAGATGAATTTGCCTTCAAATCAACAAGAATAGTGAAATTGTTTTTGAATATCGCAGTTTTACTCCATTTTCCTGTCATGCCTAAAGTATAGTAGAAACAAAGTACATTTTTGGAGATCTATGGTTAAAGATGAAAAATTCTTTAGAATTTTATAGCTAAGGAATTTACTCAAAAATTTTGGGAATAAACCGAGAGTTTTGGGAAACATTATGAATTTTTAGGAAATAATTAAACTAATTATATTTCATTTAATGGATTGTTTGGCCCACAGACCAATAATAAAGAAGATCTCCGACACCTATAGACTATAAGCAGAAAAAACGGCAAAATTTTCAGAAAAAGTAGGGATAAAAACGAATATATATATATATATATATATATATATATATATATATATATATATATATATATATATATATATATATATATATATATATATATATATATATATAATGAGATTATGCATATAATCAATAATGCAGTGCAGTATAAAATGTACTTGCATAAGACAACTGATGTCTAGCAATGTTATCAAATCATTCATTGCTGTTACAATGTCATAAAATGTAAGAGGTTTTGAACGTGTTATTATAATTGTCAAACAAAAAATGGGTGGCATCTCCGAGGCTGAGTTAAGGACAAAATATAGACTTTCATGAGAGACCATCTCATGCATGAAATGGAAACATCGAATATCTGGTATAATATCAAACCTTAAAATGTAATGCTGCCAGCAAAAGAGACTATGTAAAAACAAGATCCTCAATGATTATGAGAATTATTAAACGTGATAAGCAAGGAATACGTTCATAACTTGCTGTGGATTGAAACGCTGGGACATTAAGAAATACCAAATTCCTAATAGCTCAAATCACAATTATTTGATACATGTTTTATAGCAGATAGCCCATATGGATTGGGTTCTTGAACGCATGACATAAAACTTTATGATTTGCCTGGGCTGCCAACCCTACCATATGAATTCTGATGATTGGAACCCCATTGCTTGTTTGACGAGGTTGATTCCAATTGCCTAGTATAAATGTTTACATGAGGGTAAAGAAAAAGTTTCATGAATCTATGGACCCTATGCCAGAAGAGGACAGCTCAAACTGAAAGCATCTTTGTGATAGTATGGGATGTGACAGATATAAAATCACTGATAGACTTATACCTAAAATTAATCTAAAATCAAATCGGATAATTCGTGTATAAGTAAAAATTCTGTCTGATCAAATCAATCACGTTCATTGTGCATTCCGACGTGTTTAGATAAATCCTTCAGAGTAATGTTACATCCTCAAGAGATACTATTCGAGTACCTTGAGGATCCCTCTTTCGATTTCTCATATTTCTATTGAAATTTTAAATCCCATACATGAATATTTTTTTTAGTTATAAGAACAGCACTTGAAGATAGTTCATTAACTAGTGTGTGAAGCACACATGACATAAAAACATAGAAAGAACAAACACAGCGTGAACATCGGAATACAGAAAAAAATACATTAAAAGAATCAACACATCAAATAGAGTGAATATCTTAACTCCTCTCACTAGCTTGTTAATATCGTTTAAATAAATGTCTAGACACTTCAAGGCAATCACTGAGAGGAAATGTATACATAATAGTGTCACTTTTGGACATCGCACAGTTAGGAGACGTCATAATTTTGAATCGGAATAAATAGCCTGCAAGGCAATCATGTCCTCTTTCCAGAACAAAATTTGAAACACAAATTGATGAGGGGCAAATGGCACGTTTAAGAGATATTCCATTCAACATTTTTCTTAAATATGATTTTGCATTGCCTGAATTGGAAGTCATAATACATAAGTTCTTTAATAACTCGCGCTATAGAAGAAAATGGGAAATCATCCCATGAAATTTGTAAAATTCCGATTCTCTTTTTGGTTACTTCGTTTCCATGTAATCCGCAGTACTCCGGAATCCACTGCAGAATAACATTTTTATTTAGAAATTTCAATATGCTTAAATTAGAAATATAGCCTTTGATTCTTTGCGAATTAGTTGATTTGCAAGAAATGATAGCCTGAATCGCAGACTTTTAGTCTGACAAGATAATAATCTTATCAAAATTCTCATACCTAGAAATCAGTTGTTGAATTCCCACTCTAATGGTTTCCACCTCTCCATCAACTGGTGTGGTAAAGGAACCAATAAAAAAATAATGTACAAATAAATCAGAGAGACCAGCTTCCATATTTTTCTCTTCTGAAAGACGGGATCCATCTGTATACGTCAATAAAATGAACGAACTGAGGGTCTAACTGATTGGAGGAAATTTCGCCTTTAGTAACAATATCGAATTTCTCCTTTTGAAAAACATTCTTTAAACAGGACTAACCAGAGTTTTTTTATCTTCTACAAATGCTGTTGTTATAATTTCTCCAGAAGCTGTCAGCTAATAGACGTATTATTTTTTTAAAAAGGTACAAGGCTTTTCTCTCGAATAATCTCTTCTAATTTGTTGTCGGTAAGCAAAAGTATCTTGGCCACGTAAAAAACTCGTGCCACGGATAGGAGATCCTGGAATTCGATACTGCGGAAGGCAAGGGCCCATCCTGGGCTGTCAAGCCACTGAAGAAGAAGAAGCAAAAGTATAGCCTGAAAAGGTCGTTTTCATTGGTCCAATAACCAGTATTAAATTTTGATTTTTGGCAACTTCCAACTTATTTATTACCTCATTACTACATATTATAAGGGATAATGAGGTAATAAATAAATTGGAAGTTGAAAAATTTAATCAAAATTTAAGAGTGACTAAAACCAAAAATTTAAGCAATTTTAACATATTGCTGTGAAGCAATATGTTAAAATTGGTTTGATATACATTTTGTACGTTAAATTTAGAGTGGCTGTGCAGCAAAACCCTACATTGCACCAGTAAGTCTTTTATAATTTTTATCTATCTTTCAATTTTAACCCTTAAAGCTCAACTTTTCAGAAAAATTGGTAAAAAAAATTATCCATGTGCCATCTATGTTAAATAAGTTTAATTATAATGTAGTCTTTTTATTTTTACTGGAACGAATCTCAGACGGGTATTAGAAATAAAATAACGGGAGAAAATGCCAGCAAATTTATTTTTAAGTGTTTTAAATGCATAATTATTGTTTAACTTAACTATTACAAATAATGACAAGTTATGTTATATTTCCTATTATATGTAGTTGATATAAGGAACACTATCAACTTTAATTTTAAATAACTAAAATATTTTTTAAAAAATCGAACAAAATACCACTATGCAATTTTTTAAGTGAACGGTACATGAAATAAAAGAAATTTGAATAAATTAACAATTTTGAATATTTTTCACATTTCTATGGCGGGTTTAACATTTTATTGTTATAACAATTTTTTAGACATTACCATTCTTTAAACGAAATTATAAAAATTTCATACA
Source organism: Latrodectus geometricus (assembly GCA_026290005.1). Lineage (NCBI taxonomy): Eukaryota > Metazoa > Arthropoda > Arachnida > Araneae > Theridiidae > Latrodectus > Latrodectus geometricus. The sequence goes on from JAPDSC010126553.1 coordinate 21,704, forward strand.
CTTTATTTACTTAATCTCACTTGCTTTTACTAAAAATTTTCTCACTTGAACTTGGCTACGTGCTGTAACTCAATTTTAGATCAAAATGTTACAAAAGGCAAAATATTTATGGTCTAAAAGTTTCGAAAATACTTTTGCCATGTAATGCTACTAAAGCTTCATTAAGTTTCTTCATTTAAGATTTGGTAAGATGTTTTTGAAATATCATATTGACATAATCCTTTAATTAGAAATTACGTTTGCATTGATGATCCTTAAATTTCCTGTAGAGGGTATAAATCACTTGTCTTTATAAAACTACACCAAATTTATAAATTAAACCCATAAGTTTTCATAATGTAAAAAGGACTTGTAATTGCTCACAAAATTTGACTTGAATTAAAAAATTCTTGAATTTATAAATTTTTGAACAGACAAGATAACATATACTTAAATAATGATAACATAAGTTTTCTTGCTGTGCTAAAATTTCAAATTATGTTCAATGAAAAGAACAAATGAATCAGTGATTGCCTTCATCAAAGACAAACAGATATTTCTTTCCAGATAAAGATAAGCAACAGGATACAATTTCTGTTAATGTCATTCAAAACCCCCCATTCCCTTTACATTAAAGCAAATTCTAATCTAAGATAATCCAATAATAATTCTAAGATAATCGTTAAAGCAAATTCTTATTGTTTACAAACGAAAATGTAAAAATAAGTAAAATGTCTAAATGATAAGCAAAAACACTTTAAAATAACATCATTGGATAGAAAATAAGGTAAAAAATGTTTTAACGTATAAAGAGGTTTGACTGTATCAAAAAAATATATTGAGATACATTGCAATATTAGAAGCATTAAAAATTTAGGAACTACACTACATTAGCCTCACATCCAAAATTTGTACATTCTGAGAGAAGTATCCAAATCACGTGATATTTTATCACCCATTTGCGGTGATTAAACATGCAAATGATTATCATTTCAGCGTATATACACATCACAGGTAGTTTTGTAAAGGTGGAAAATAAACCATGTTCTTATTCCAAGAAATAAACCTTGTTTATTCTGACTAGAATTTTGCAAGTTCTTGGAAACTAAAATGTTTCAGAAACTTTGAAGTTCTAACGAATGTTTCAAAACGAATGTTTATAACGAATTCTTCAAAGTTTCAGAAACTTTGAAGTTCTGAAATATTTCTCATGAAAAAAAAAAAAATTTTTTTTTTTTTTGTCATCAAACATTAATTAAAAATAAACAAATAAAAACATTGTTATAGTTCAATACTTAGAAACTTATAGAGAGAAAACCGATTGTTGTTCTAAATTACAATTTCAAAAAAGAGAATTACAATTTACTGTTAAGTGTTTTTCAATTATTTATTCTTTAACTATATAATTCATTTTCCCTTTGTTAATACATTAAGGAAAATAATTTACCATGAGAAGAGAGAGATTTTGAGTAAATAAACAACTTCGACATTTTAAAAATTAATATTCGTGAAAATAGACTAAAGTGACTTTTTTCTAAGAATGTGTTAATTTTTATTGAAAAAAAAAACACACACATATATATATATATACATATAAAATACTATTTTTTATTATATACTAATTCCTAAATTGTATCACTTGATTAGAATTCTTGTATCATTTGATTAGAGTTCTTTGTTGTTTATAGTTTATTTCACGTTGTTCATATATGTAAGGCAAAATTTTTCAGTAAACTTAGTTGAATTCATTCCCTCAAAATTCTTAAAATTCCTGAGTAAATTGCCATTATTCAAAATGTCTGGGAATTTTATATATCTAATCACGAATGACTAGGGAAATCTGCTGGTGCTTTATAAAGGAAATTGAGATTAACGACTTCAAACACAATAACTGCTTTATCGAACGTTTTTTTTAAATGCAATAGCAGTTTAATTATTCGTCATAGATGCCATTGAGCGTCTTTCCATGAAGCTTTAGAGTTCAACTGAAGAAGGATAACAGATTATATAGTTGGGGATTATCCTTTAAGGAAATTAATGATCAAATTGGACGAAATTATGCAACTATCATGTGGAAAGAAATCTTTAGATGAGACCGATCGCATCCATCTCATTGTCGCACTGATAAAAGACGCATATGGTGCACATGGCAATTGCGGTTCAGTTGAAAGAGTGAAGCAGCGCACCCATACTGCCAGTCTGGCTGGCACTCGACGAAAAAAAAAAATCAATTTGCTTTGCAATTTTTTATAATTTATTATAAAAAATTGCAAAGCAAATTGATTTTTTTTTTATATATCATATACAGATCTTTTAATTATTATATATGTATTAATTTCATATACAGATCTTTTAATTATTATATATGTATTAATTTCATATACAGATCTTTGCAAAATATTTTTTCATCAGGCAAAATACTCTTTTACAGTATAAAATTAAGTGCGAAATTGTATTTTTAGATATTTTCAGTGCTTACAAAATCGTTTGCTTACACGTATTATTGATTTAATTATTGTTAAAAAAAGGATTTTGGCAACTTTCTTTTTCGTCTTTAATGTTTTTAACTCAATGAAAATAAATGTTTCCCGTATTTTATATTTGTAAAAAATATTCTGTTTTCACTTCTTTTGAAGAAGAGAGCTTCATTAAAAATAAATATTTGTTTGTTCTATTAACAAAGTGTTGATATAAAATTGTAACAGAAAGGAGTGGAAAAATATCATTTTTGTCTAAAGGGTTAAGGAGCTTTGTTATAAAGGATTAACTCATTAGTAAAATAGCATCTTAACTTTGTTTAAATTGCATCTTAACTTTATTAGCAAAATTGCATCATTTGATGAAAGAAAACATCTACTTCTAACCTTTGTACATAAACATTGATGATTTATTGCTTCATTTAAAACATACACTGTTTTCCTCAGTAAATGAAGAAATATTTAAATGAATATTTTTTTTCAAAGAATTATAAAGTTCTATTCAAAGAATACTTGTTAAGTTAATTGATTAAAAACATAATTGGATTATGACTTTTATTGTTTATTTTTTTGAATATTTACATTTCGCATAAAAGCAATGAAAATTAATAATCTTTATTATTAAAACGTTTTATTTTTCTATATAATTAATTATTCTACTATATGATAAAATAAAAAATAACATCAGGAATTGAAGTATAGTATTCGCACGTTATATTTTATATATTTTTTATTGTTTCTCCTTTTCTTCAGATAATACTTTTTACATTATCAGGCCACGGTGCACTTGTTGGTTAGGCCATCCTTCTCGTTACCGAAAGGTGGTGAGTTCGAATTCCGGATTAGACGAAGATCCGTCATGTTCACTAATGGTGACTGGGGCACGTAAAATATGTCGAGCCGCAATGTCCTCTATGTTTCCATTCCAAATTAATACCTATGGGGTTGGTTGGAGCCATGCTATGGGTCTTCTCTGGTTTCAATCTCAAAATTGGAAGATTCAGATGGTGCTGCCACCTATGAGCCAAAAGTCGTACTTAAACCTTCGTATGAGGGTACTCTATTCAAAAACGGAACTCTCTGACTTCATTCGCCTAGTCTCTGACGGAAGGGCTTGGCGTTGCCAAGTGTCGTCAGAAACAACAACAACATTATCAGAAAATAGGACTGGAAACTTGAATGAAAATTGTGGTAATAAATCTTTTCAAGTTGAACAAATTTAATACATTTTGAAAATTCAAATATATAGAAACCTTATTTAGGGGATTCAGAAAATGCTTAACAAAAAGAATAAGTATAGCTAAGAAAAACGTATAATCGAAGTTACATTTTTTATTATATATCATCGATTATAGATAGCGTCATTTCAATCATAATTTTTTTTTCTAGTGGAACGTCATGGTAAAAAATTTTGTGGTGAGGAAACTCTTCCGCACAATGCCGACTATATTCCACTAGAAGAAATTGCAAAAATTTAGTTTTCATTTACATGATTGCGGAGATGTTTGATATCACGTGATTTAAAGCTCTCTTGTAACGCAGTTTGGATGAACAATAAAATTTGAAACTCTACTAGAAATTTTATGCTGATTAGATAAGAGATCTTCTAGTTAAAAAATACCAATTTCCTTCACAGTTGCGAGTAATAAATATAAGTACTGTCCCATGGTGGCCATGTTGTTGTTGTTGTTGTTGCACTAGCATGCTTCCCTGTACCTACCTATGAGTTGGGTTCTACCAATTAGATGGAAGTCTTTGTAATTTAGAAGTAGGGACCAAGCAGAAGGTTCCCGAATATTTGACCTACCATTTCCCAGTGGTATCATTTCACTTGGAAGACATTGCGGCCATGACATATTTAAAGTGCCCCAGCCGTCTTTAGTCAACACGATGGATCTTCGGTTAAGCCAGGATTGGAATTCACTACTTTCCGGTACATCGTGGCCATGTGATAGGACCACTCTCTTCAAAATGGAAGCTCCTAATTTCTATCCAAGATACTGTAGTACTGCTGGAGATGGATGTTGCATTTCTGCGTGTATGCTCTTTGGGTGTGTGCTTGGGAGTTTTCCTTTTATCCTCCTTTGCACAACATTATATGATTCATTATCTGTCAAATGTCTTCTTGGAAGGTGAATGCATAGTGGTTGCTTAAAGAAATCTCACTATGGCTTCCAGTTATTTGACTGTCCACTATGTGGGGTCAAAATACAACCTGCTTTGAGAGAAGGAAAAGCTGAATAAATGTTAAAATTCCTTTTTTTTAATTGGCAACAATTGGCGAATTAATAAATGTCTCACAACAGCTTTCTCAAACGGTAAAACTCCATAGGATAACCAAAGGGCTATTAAACTTAAAAGATACATTTTTAAATTAGCAAAAAATAATGAAATCTATTTAAAATCTTTCATAAAAAAAGTGGATAAGAAAATTGGATAGGTTATTTAGATTCATATTGTATGGATTAAAATTGTACATTAACAAATTAGAATAATTTTCAGCATTTGATGAATATTCAGAGAGATTTGCTTAACTCTTAACGATTTTCAGTAAATGTTTTTTGTTGGTTAATTGAAAGAAAACTATTTCATTTCTGATGATATATTGGATTCACTTCGATGTTTTCGATTTCGGCAATAAAAAATGAAAATTCATTCCACTTGATGTCTTTGAGTATATACTTAGTTGAGAAAACTTTAAAAAAAGAGGCATTTAGTAATAGAAACATATGTTTGCTATGGCTATACTTTTGGAATCCGGGGTCTACTCCACATTAAAAAAAATCGAAGGTGGTCTACCAATGGCAGAGCTACAACGTACATATTTATTTTCGGTAACAAGAAAAAATGGCAAATTATGTATTTTTTCTAAAAACACTTTATATTAATAGTTACAAAATAAAAATTTATTGACGAAAATAATCAAAGTACTCATACATCAAAAACTGACCATCCTATTCACTTCGTTTAGTTGAAATTTGGCACTGTATATCTGCGACAAGTTTTTTTTTATATTGTTGCTGGTACGAGCTTATTGCAATGCATTAACACGAAATTAAATATTCATCTGTTAAATGCGACGAGTGTTTGTTTTTTGTTCATGGTTGAAAAAGCAGATTCGCAAAGATACCTCGATCCAAAGAATGATTTCAAATACAAAATCAAATTGTAAATATTTGGAAACATTTCCTCAGAAATTAATTTTTTAAAATCAGTATCACTAAATATGCTCTGGATTTAAGAAATATATCGCATCTTAATTTAATAATTTCTTTCTCGACCGTGACTGATGTGATATCTATTAAATGTCCTATTTTTTCAAATATTCCATCAATGTTGGCATTTTCATTAAATGGAAATATCATAAAATTGAGTATTTCTTTCATCCTAATTAAGTCCGCAAATCTTTCAAATTCTTCAAACAAAATAAGTAAGTATTAAGCGAAATCTTCGAAGTCTCGGTTTGATTATGGATGCACTCTTCCTCCATGTTTTTGAAGTTTCTCAATTCATGTTTTCTTAAATGAGATGCATATCTTTCTATAGTTTTTTTTTTAATGTTTTAATCACGTTCATCATGTCCGTTTTAGGTTTTAAATCGTAAACCTTTAATCATAAATCTTTAAATCGTAAATCTTTGCACAGTTTGTTTTGGGTTTTAAAGCGTAGATTGTAGTAAATTTTTATTTTAAATAATTCATTGATTTTTATGCCATTAGCCATAAATTAAATTGTTAATATCCGAGGTCATTAACGGGATGGTCGCATGGACTACCTGAAATGTCTTCGTGGTCTACCAGTCGACCGCGGTCGATGTCTTGGCCACCCCTGATGAATACTGTGTAATTGGGCAAATACTTAACTGTTATATAGCTATCTATGTGTGTGTTAGAGAGATTTAACGTACTGTAATACACAGAAAGATAAATATTAGTTTGGGGAAAAAGAAATCCATTATTTTTACGTGAACTTTATGTAACTTTTTTTTGGATTCACTTTGTAAAAAGGTTTAAGACAGCTTTCATGTAGATTTATAGGTCTTGCGCGTTACGACTGATGACATGCGGTTAACTTCGATCATTTTTGATATTTTATAGACATTTTCGACGATGATGTATCCACATGCGAGGTGCATCTCTAACATCAAAAATACCCGAACGGAATCGACGAAACCAAAATTGTACGTAACTGGTTGTTACAGTCTTATGTAGGACCATAAACACCTTTCACAATTTTAGCCACCCGGCTATCTTTTTCGCCGTTACAAGAGAAAAACGAAAATGTATCGAATTTTTCTGTTTGTTGTCTTCCATTTTTAAAACCTTGTCCTCGTAACTGAATTAATCAAACAAAAAACCGCAAGAGGATATTTTAGTGTCAAATGTCACCTTTCCAACGAGCATAAATCTGAAATTGTTTGATAGATACCTCACGAGATATCGATCACTACAGACGTCTACCGAAAAAATAATGAATTACTTTTCCCCCAACCTAATATATATGTGTGTGAGATAGAGAAAGATTTAACTTACTGTAATACACATAGAAAGATAAATATAAAAAGAAATTTTAACAAATAAATGAAAAAAAAATAGCGTCAGACATGTAAATGAAATCTAATTATATATTCTTGAAAAAATGTAAAGTAACAAAACATCTATTACGCATTTTTATTTCCGGATACAGCATTTCATTTCTTCAGAGCAATTATATTTGTTGACTGCATGTGCTGAGAGAGATGAAGAAGCCCGAATTGTCTCACAATCAAGGGACGACGAGGCTGCCAGTCCATCTTTTCCCGCGACATCTTCATACAAAAGAAGCGCTTGTTAAAAAAGAGCTTTTCATCGGGCTGCTGAAACTCAACTCCGTGTCTCGTCCTAAGAATATATCTGTGTGAAATGACGTACGCTCCCAACAGAAAGCGGAATGAAAAAGAAAGAAAAACACAATCTTTCCCGGACAACTGGGCCTTCCGCCAGCTAAGGAAAAGATTTCTCCTCTCGATATCCAAGATAGAGGCTCGACTCGAAGAACACTTATTGCATCTGCAACCACAATTACCAGACGAAAAAAAGAATGAGGAATTTTGGTAAATTCAAAATCGTTCGATTGGCTTAGGTTGCAGAATGTATCAGGCGGTACATTCGAAATCTGTTCGTCTGGAACTTGTGTAAAGTTCATCAAACTCGAAGGACTTCTGGGAAGTGTTGATCTATCTGAAAAACTCAAAAGGTAAGATGGAATGGTATAGATTCATCTACATCGTAATCCATATTTCTTTTCATTTATTTTGTTTTAGCATCTTTCAAATGCAATATAATAAGCTCTTAGCAAAAACTTTCGTTCTTAATTTAATCAGATTCAAATTACAAATCTGTAGGATTATGGTTATTAAAATCATCAACAATGAAAATTAACTGGATTTTGAATGTCAAATTCTAAAGTTATTGTCAATTGATAACATTAAACAATAATTCAATTGATAACATTAAACAAAATGGGAATTCCTAAACTGAATAGCAAAATTAACTTAATCAATTACTTAATAGCGTAATTGTAATAATTTACTAATAGTTTATAAAATAAAAAAAGTATTAAAATAATTTAATAATTGTGTATTTTATATTTCACATTCCCATTTAAATCAAGCAATTCAAGTTGGATATACAATCATTTTATATAGATAATATTTGGCTTATAAACTTAGTATTTTAGATATTTTTTTCCAACATTAATTTTATTATTTTTAATCTTTTATTCCTAGTGAAACAAAATATCATAAATTGCCACTTTTACCATTATTTTAGGTTTAACTTTTTACAAACTTTTTATCATTGAAAAAATAGTTATGCTATCAAAATAAATTTTTATCAATTTATTATTTCTTTATCTATTTTCCGTAAGTTGTCACTAAAAAT
>JAPDSC010126563.1:3841-61100 GCA_026290005.1 Latrodectus geometricus
TTAAAATTGAATGCAATAGTATTAAAGTAAGGGATAAATACATGGCACAAGAAAAACTAGTTCTAAATTTTAGCAATTCTTTGCTCTCTAATCATGAGAATATATAACTGATAATATCAGTCATGCTCACGACTCATTACATTTTTATAAAAACGTAGGATACATGGTTTATCTTCATTTTTCCTCTGAGAAGTTTCTCATGACTATTTGAAATAAGAATCTAGCCAAGCACGTAAGACATTTTTCAATGACGATAATTTTACACTAGTAGCTCTGTAAAAGTTCCAAAAGAAATGTGTAGGTCCAGTGATTTCCATTCGTCTGTCAGAAATTCAAAAATATATGTTTTTTTGAAGTTCAATTTATTATAATTAGGAAAAAATTGATTCCACCCCAGTCAAAGAACTAACCATAGCAGTGCAGGAGTCCAGTGGTTGTTTGCAAACATCGTATCTACTAGTAATTGCCTGAACTCTTAATGTATATGTGAACATGGTGTATAAAATTTTATAAAACATTCATTTTTGTATTCCACACAAATTTACCCATGTGCTGAAGTTTCTTGCTGTTGATTCTTCCACAGGAGACTTTTGCTTTAAATATTTTTGCTTGCATAGAAATAAAAAATAAATGGACGGGGAACATTTTGTGACACATGAAATCTGATTTAGCTTGAAAGGATCTTCTAGTAAAGATAATGCTGAAAATGAGTAACAGAAAATCCACTTATAAGTTAAACAATAACATTTCATACTGCAAATGTCAATATGTGGTGCGGGCATATTGACATTATAGTATCATTTATCATAAAGCTATACATTTTCGAGATGAGTACTTTCACTACTGTTATTTATGTCATCACTGATAAACGCTATATGTGTCTTTTGCGCAATCACGTCTCTTCAGCAAAGAGGATAGGCAAATTGGATCCTTTTTATGTATGATTGCGCTCTTTTACACATTGTAAATCATGGGAATCAGAAGCTTAAATGCAATTTCTGAAATGCTGCAAACATCAACCATTATTTTCCAATACACTGATCATTTACTGTCAATTTATAAGACGAAAATTAATTGACGTATCCGTGGATTTAGAGAAGGATCCTCCTGAAGATGTGTTCAATTCTCGGAATGCTAACTTTCTAAATTGAAGACAGACATTGCACATCACATTTTGATTGTGTTCCCAAAATTATCTCGATTGCTTGTTAAATAGGCTGTTTCTGGATTTAGTCCTGTTACAATAAACAGTGGACAACATATTGAACGTCTTTTGCATCAACCACATGAAATATAAAAACTGATTTGATTTTCAAGCTCAGGATAATTAAAACCCCATTTTACTTAAACCTTTTATGTGTTTTTAGTATCAGGGTTATTAACAATTTATTTTCCCCTCCGATTTGCTATAACTCAAATGTTGTAGGTTAGCAAACGTAATTAGTAATATAAATCACGCACTCAAAACTAGAGTGGCATTAACCTCTAACTTACACCTTTCCCGTTGTTTTAATATTTACAATTACATTAAAATATTCTACGATTCATTTGTCATATTTATTAGAAAATATTTAAAGTCTAATGCTTATATTCCTCTCTGTTGCAAAAAATGTAAGTATCTATTATATCAAAAGCGTTTTCCTTCTTTCAATAATATTCCCCTAAAATTTGTTATCAATCTTAACAGTTTCTCTTTTCATTGCGATTTGAAACTTTAATAGTAATTATAAATATACTCTATATATACCTAAGAAACCATAGTATATATTGTAGCTTTATAGTTACTTGTATGAATAATGCATATCACTAACTAAGCTTAATCTTTAGATGATTTATTTTTATTCGCAATTTTAACAACATTCATTTTTGAAAATTCCTAAGCTTACATTCGGAGTCAATTTACTCTATATTCCCAGAGGAACTGTATTTTAGTACATTTTATTTATAGTTGAATTAATCTTTCTTCCTGTTCTTCCTTTATATAGACCTGCAGCGGTTTGGTTCTAAGCAAACTAATCTCTTTCATTCTTTGCGTAGAGGAAAATATAAAACTAAGCATAACGAGAAAAGTTCTACATCAAAAAGAAATTATTAAATGTGATTATCTCACCGTTGTGTTTCACTGAAAACAATATGAATTTGCACCATACAAGGCTTACGATAAATTATATGAAAAATGTCATAAATATTAGAATTCTTAAAAAGTCCTTTTCCTGTCCTTTTTTATTACTACATACATTTCTTCTGAAACTTCATAAAATATCTAAGAGAATGAATTAATCAATTATAACTATATTATGATAAAAAGTTTATTAAAAAAAGCATTAAAATACAAAATAAAATTTTTGGTCAACGTATTTTATGGAGAAAGTTGAAAATACTAAAATGCAATTAAATATATCAGACACTAATTTAATATATTATAAAAGTTTCAAATTTTCCTTCATAGTATAATGAGGAATAACTTAAAAAGCTAAAAGAATTAATATAGATGATTAGCTTATACTGTAGATAAATACTCTTCATTTTTTTATTTAACAATTTGAGGCCTTTTAATAAAAGGAAGAAGTATAGGATATTTTTCTTTTCAACTAAAATATTAGTTATGATAAATTTAATTTAAAGGACAAAATTCATAAAAAAATTTTTTTTCAACAATGCAAATTATAGACAATGGGAACTATAAACTGTAAATAATATGAGCTTTTATATAATTTTATTTTATTTTTTTTTATTTTTTTTATTATTTAGATAAATGTCCCAGTATTTTATTTGAGATTTTTCATTATATTTTATTGTAATTAATGAAAAAATTTAAAAATAATTTCAATAATCCATTTGAATAATATTTGTAAAACAATTTAAAGAGAAAGTGAATAGCATTAATTCTAAAATATAAAATAATTCTGATTTTCTTGTAAAAGATTTTTAATAATATTTGGTTTTGCAATTAAAAATTCTTCAAATATGGAATTACGTTTTGAAAAAATAGGAAATTTAGATTGCTTCTTTATGAATTCACCAAATTATGTTTGAATTATGGATGATTTGTTCTTATCCAACACCCTAGACTAACAATACTATCTTAGATAAAATTTTGACATCCTTTACAATGATGATACCAATTACTCAAGGATACAATTTTAATATTTTATTATTTGAAGAAATGTGGGAAAGAAATTTCTGTTTAGTTACTGAAATATTTTTAGTTATAACTAGAAATTATTTTTATTTGCTGAGAAAAGTAATATTAAAAAATGAAATTATTATTTCATTTTATAATTAAAAAAATTTTAAATAATAAAATAATAATAATATTTTGCTACTTTGGATAGAATGTAATAAACAATTTCAAATATAGGCTAAGTGCCTTAAAAATTGTGCATTTATGAGATAAATTATAAATTGAATTATAATGTAATATATGTGTGTGCACAAATAATAACTACAATTTCAATCTTGTGTAGAAAATAATGAATATTTGTAATTTTGAAGCGGTAAAATGTTGCTATGTACTTTTACTTTACTTTTTTATTATTTTGAAATGCCACACTTTACTTATTGTTAATATTATAACGATATAATTTAAATTTATACTCTCATTTTTATGGTTAATATTCTGATTCACATATATCAAGGTATGCATAATTATTTTCAAATGGTTCATTTTTATTCTTAGTACCTTCAAGTTTTTATATAAACAAAAAGTATCCACATAAATTTGCCCAATATTCAAGTTAAATAAAACAATATGAAATCTCAAAATTCTGAAACTAATTTTTTGATAATTTAATGTAATTTAATATTTAAAAAAGTAAAACTTCCCTTGATTTAAATATTAAATTACTTATCAAATTACAAATTGATTAATTGTGAAAATTAAAAACTTGTTAAAATTACAGCATTTAATGGTCTTAAAACGTTAAAAGTTATCATGGTTTATCACTATATTTGGGCATCTTAAGAAACTATTTTAATTACCTTAAAAATTTTATAAAATATGAAATACAAAATGTCATAAAACGTATACCTCAAAATTATTATGCATACTTTGATCCCTGATTGTTATACATACTTAAAAAACACGATGAAGAATGAGCATTTATCATTGTATATTTTACGATCGGACAAGAAGTAAGTTGTTTTATAAGTAAAACTGATGATTATGAGACTCTATCACTCTATACGAAATACTAATATTAGTATTGCATTCTAAAAATGTTATGCTGCTATATACTATACATTAGAGCCTACTGTAATTTTAAAGCATTAGTCTCATAATGAGGCTTTAGTTCTTCATAGTCACTTTAATATATTGTTAAATATACAATAGTTTTGTGATTTGTTAAACTGATCCTATCAAATAATGCAACTCCTTGTTTTGTAAAATGATGCAACAGCACATGTGACAAATTGAAGAACAATTATGTTTTTTAAAAATTACGCCTATCTAAAAATATCATTAAAAACATTCACTCTTGAACATTATTTTTTGGCTTCTAAGTGAAAGAATACTTTTAATTTTGTTAATTTTAGGCTCTAATATTTTTTTAATAAATTACGCACATTTCCAAGACAAGTGATAAAGGAAGGGAAGTATAAAACCACAATCGTAAAGTATTTCGCTTTCATTCATATCTTCATTTCATTTGTGACATTTATATTTACATCACAATAATTCAACTGCATGGTTGGCTGAAAATGATAATATATTCAGCTCATATTTAGATAAGTATTTTACTCTTATTTTACATGCTCTGTAAAACCACAATTTATTTTAATTCATTAGAAATCCGTTTATCATCTTCGAAACTCAATGCATATTTCCAACGAGTTGACTTTATCGATTACGTGACACTTAAATTAAGTTTTATTTGGGTCTTTACCTTAAAAACTGTGAATTTAACTACTCTGTATCTGTTAAATTATATAATTTAAAAATCTGTTAAATTATATAATTTAAAAACATTAAAAATAAAACTGCATGCATAAATATTTCAAAAATATTTAATTGTATCCAGAAGAAAGTTAATAATTTGGAACTGGTACGATACATTTTGTGTTTTTTTGTAAAAAATAAAGATAAAAATCATAAGACTAAATTCGTATATAATTCTTGTTATTCTATATTATAGATTTATATTAGCTTAGTTCTATATTTATCAATATAGGCAGCAACAAAATAATATTATATAATCTTCATATCTTGATATTAATATAATCTTCAAAATTATTTATACAATCGTGTTTTCTTATTTTATAACATTTATGAAGGAAGTTGTAAAAAAGTTTGGCCCCAAATTTATTGTGGTGGTAAAGATTAATTTGAAAATGCAAATCCAAATTTTCAATGATTTATTTAAAATTACAAAAGTGCAGAGACTAGAAGAAAATAACATTCAGAAAGAGGAAAATTAATATGATTAGTGATGGAATTTTTTTTCTTTCTGATACGTGATCATTACTTTGTTTATTTAAGAAAATGAGTTTTAATTAATTTTTTTTATCTGAAGAAAATACGAAAGTTCTGAAGCTTAAAAACAAATTTCCTTTTTAAATTATTTCTATCTCATTTAAAGCATTCACATTTCTATGTGAAATACAAAATCATTTATAATTTATGTTCCACTATATAAATAATAAATACTGCATTTCATGTTGGAATGAAAACCAAAAATAACAGTGATAATTTTCTTCTTAATGAAGTATCAAAATAACTTGTACAAAACATTAACAGATAGCATTGAATACAAATAAGAAAAGATTTGTATCTCTAAAAGTATAGTTTTCATATCCTTTCAGGGATACAATATAGTTATACAAAACATATTTGGGGGCTTCATTACATTAAACTTCATATTTAAGAAGTCACATTACACAAGCATTTTTTCTATTAAAGTAAAATCTAACATGTGTATTCAAAAGATAAAAATTCTAGATACTATATTGTAAATAAATTTACCCTATAACTAACAAATAACAAAAACATACTTTTTGCCATCTGGTGAATTTATAAGCTATTAGATTTAAAATTTTCTTGTGTTATTGCACTTTTAAGCAAAAGACTTTAAAAGAGAATAAAACTGATCTTATAAATTATTTTTTTAGAAGTAGGTAAGCAAACATCACAAATGAAAACCAATAAATAACTCTTTAAGAAAACCTTTGAAATGAAAGATAATTATAATTAAAAAAAGCTAAAAATTAAGAATCAGTAAAGTAATATAAGAAAACTTTTCGGATATACAATAATTTGTTATGTTTCAATGAGAATCATATCTTTTTAATTTCAGTAGATACTGTATAAACTATTTGAAATGACAACTGCCTAGTGATATAGACCATTGTTTGAGCACATAACTATTGAAGGCATAGCTTCCACGAATGAAAAAATATAATAGATACAATTTTAAATATATACACTTTACGCCATATTACTTTATATATATGTACACTTTTATGACATAAAATTATCATTTTCATGATTTTATTTTTATAAATTTAATTTAATTTTCATAAATATGTATGCCATAAAATTTTTGATTTACTTCTCTACACATAATTTGACAAATTGTGATAATATCTTGTACCTTCATTGAAAATTCCTAAAGCTTTCCTAGAAATTTTTTCATGTGTTTCAAATATTTGTGTATGCTTGCTCTTTAATTCAGCTCTGTAAATGAGTGATAATAAAAAATCTAATTTTAAATATTCTTTAATCAAAAGAGATGAATGAAACATAAACATTTACTGAAATAGGATACATTTTACTTAAATATTCAAAAATAATTGATCACTTAGTCAAGTTTTTATTGACAATTTAAATAAAAGAAAATTATCAATAAAATTTTTAGGGAAATAATAAATATTCATATCTTTACATAAGAAAATTGTTTGCTTTAATAGATACATAAGGTGAATATCTACACATGGGATAAGCAGAATAAAATGAATACAAAATTTGGTAATGCATTCGTCACAAAAATAGCTGAGCTCTAGAATCACCCCATTTTAAACCATAAAAAACTGAAATATTTAAAAAAAATGCGGGAATAAACAATATAAGTGAAGCTAACAGTCGGGTTATTAGTTTTCATGTGCACTTCACCCTATAAAGATTTTTTAAGACATATTGGCTTAATAAATATAAATATTAATATATAATAAATGTAAATATCATACAAAAGTCAAAATCTTAATGTAGGTAAATATTTCTAATGATTTTATTATAATATATTTTGAAACGTTTCAATCGGGCGAACAAATAATCTGGCAGAAACTTTTAGAAAAATACATTATTATTACTTTCAAGTGAAAGAGAATAATCCATAAAAATAATATTTGAAATAAAATTATTGGTGAAAATTATCAAAGATTTTATTTTAATGTTATTTTCAATAAGTTTTTTTATCTATAAAAATTACCTTATGGATATTTTACAATTATTTAATATCTAAAAATAATTAATGAGTATAAATTAATTAAACATTCTGTTAGCTTATAAGATTATTAATTGAAATTATTCAGTTATAAGGCATAAATTTGAAAGTGAAACTCTGAATTATGCACATCGAAATATGCCTAATATTAATCACTGATACACCTATGAAAATTTTAAACTTTGTTAGCCTTGAATATTATTTGTTGGTGGAATAATACTTTTTTTTCAAGATTACTGACATAAATACATGCGTCATTTTCATCTAAATCTATATTTACAACTGATTCCGTAATAAAATGGCATTCAGCATTCTATAGTTGAATACTATGTGATCTTGGAATCAATAACTTGTCAGATATTTGGAATACTTATATTTATTAGATTATGGAGTTGTTGAATTATTTTATCAATTTTCTTAACCCACTATTATTTAAATAATTATTTTTTAAGTTAAAGCATTTATTGTTATGTATTTGATATACTTATAATTATAAAATCATAAAATATTTAGACACTTTCATAAAACTTTTCTAAACCATTATTATCTGAATAGTTAATTTGTAAAAATAAAATATTTATTTTTGCTTCCTAATATTCGTGATTTTAATACATGATTTATTGTCAGATATTGCACATAAAAATTTAATATAATTTTTTTCCAACAGCTACGATATGTTTGACCGAGTTCTATATTCAACTAAATCAAATATTTTTTGCAATAAACACAGTAATTAATGTGTAATATTTCAAGATTTTGTTCATAAAAACAATATTTTTTAGTTTAGTAGAATATGAAATTCGTTATCATAATTTACTTTTGATAACGAATATTTAGAAATCCCCTAATGAATCAGAAAAAGTATTTTAAATTTGATAGGAATGATTTGGAAAAATTAAGTATTATATAATAAAAATAATTTTAATGTATTTTGAAAAATGTAGAAGTTCCACGTAGAGATTTGTAAATTAGCCCCAAATTTCATTTAAAAGTATGTGTGTAGTCAATTTTATTCAAGTTAGTATTGCAATTTGCCAAGCCAACAAAAGTTTTTACTACTTATTTCCCTGCAATCTTTACTGATGATTGTATTGTGCCTTTACTACTGACTGTATTGTTCCGTACGATCATTTCTTACTCAAAAGAAATTTGTGTGAATTATTTATAACTTAAAAGAATTTTGAAATATTTAAAGGAAGAATACATTCGTAATACACTATTTAAATTCCTCATAATCGCCTCTTTTTCCTGAATGAGAAATAAAGTATTTATTTTTTTAAAGTATTTACACTTCATTTTGTAAAAAAAATATTTTTTTTTCATATATAAAACAAAAATTTCCGAATTTATTATTTTATTTATTTTGTTATGTTTGTAAAACAAACAAAAATATTTTTATAATAATATAAATAATATCATGCTTTATATAAATCGTTTAGTCAAATAATATTCATCAAACTTTTGAAATATTCCTTTAAATTAATATTTCAGAAATATTGACTTCTAATTTAACGTTTATTGTTTTCATAAATATCTTACCATTTTTTAAAAAACATAATTTAAAGTGAAAATTGATTTAAAAAAAATTTTAATCCAAAGTTCTTTATAAAACGCCTATCAATTTTTCGCTAATTTGAAACTTAACAAGTTTTCTTGATGTTAAGATTCAATGACTAAATAATTAAAAATCACTGTGTACTAAAAGTTGTTAAAGCAAAAAGATATTTTTTATAATATATACACATACATAAAATTTTTAATAAATAAATATATATAAATTACAAGTTACATATTCTTATATTAATAATGTGAATTCATATATTTGAAATATTTTTTTCAAACCCATATCACAAAATCATTTGATAATTTTTTCTAATTAATGAGTAGAGGTTATATGCATCAAAATAGCTAAAATCATTTTTTTAATTCCTGTATTATTTTGATGGGTATAAGATTTCATATATATTTCAAAAACAAGCTATGTATGTCTCAGAAGTAACGAATTAGAAAATTTTAGTAACTCTAAAAATTTTTAATTTTTAATTTAATAAAACTGTAACAAAAATTTATAAATAATTAACAGGAATTCTGTAAAAATATCAAAAACTATTTTTTTCAGCACAGTACTTTTATATCTTTTTGTTTTTGAGATATTTTGTACTTTCAAACATTTGAATCACAACTGTTTGAACAAATTAAAGAACAACTATTTAAATTTATATTTACATTTGGAAAACAACTATTAGTATTTTTAAAAAGTGTTTCGGTAGAATGCTTTGAGTTTCATATAAATAAGAATTTTTATTAAATATGAATCAAAATACAATAAAACTATCATATAAAATTAAATAATTTCCTTTTACAACATTCATTTCCCGAATTCAAGAATAAAATAAATCACACATTTTTTTAATCTTATTTTTTTTCATTAATTGAAAATATTTTAAGTCAATTTAATCTTTATATAATATTCAACTTTTAAAATTTTTAAAAATAAAATTCTGACAGTTTTTAGAACATTATATTTTAGCTTCTGAAAAAAAATGCAGATTTTGTTTACTTACCAAAAGAAATCCTTAATTCGTAAGTAGCTTCAACTAAATAATAATATAATCTTCTGAAAAATAACTTCCTGCTAATACATCTGCTGATAAAATTCGCGGCTAAGAATGATCGTTCATTCCCCAAGAACAAAATCTAACCTCACTTCTCATAACGGCTTCCGAAGTAAAAATGAAGAGAGATGAAGAGCGCGCCGAAATATTGCGTCCGGCACATTTACCGTGTCTGAGATGGATTACGCGAAAAAGTCCAGGAGTTGGGAAAAGCCGGACTTCAAGTGTGCCGGATTGTCTTGGGGTTGTAAAACGAATTGAGCGCCACTGAGAGCGCGAATTTTCTTCTGCTTGAAATATGAATTTTCTCGCTAAAATATGAGCCGGATCGCAGAAAACCGGACGTCAGGGATGAGGGAAGAGGAAATGAAAATGGTATGTATTTGCACTTTGGGGAGGAAGAAAGTCAAAAACAAAGCCATTTTTTTCGATATGCTGAAGCGCTTTTCCTTTTATTATCTTTCAAAAAATTATATTGCAAATTCAACGTAAGGATTGGATTTTTGAAACAGGTTTTAACATTTTTTGCTTCAAATCCAAAAAACTTTTTGAAAAGTTTTCATAGGTTATTAATAATATTTCAATACATTTTCCATTGCTTTTTTTATGAAATTAAAATTTTTTACAAGTATGTAAATTTTAAAATTTATTTTGATATAATTCCAAATGGGTATTATATTATCGTATTTTGATATGCAGCATTTATATTTACTGCAGTAAATATGTTTTAAAAAATTAATAAACCTTATGATAATAAAAAAATACATTTAAAAATGTTATTGCTGATTTGGTTTATTATTATACTTACATTTTTAGTGATAAAATGGTGAATTACTGTAAAAGAACAATTTAAAAAAACTTAAGCTAAATTGGAATAATATTTCCGACTCTTAAGATTTTCTTAAAGACTTTTAGTTTATATCGTTGCTCTATATTGTTTATTTACCTAAAACAATAAAAAAATTGATTTTGTGTTAAATAAAAATAATGCGTGTGTATTACAAAATTAAAGTTTAGAACTTTATTTATATTTAACTAAGGATTTTAATGTTTTTATTAAATTTTTTACAAACTAATATGAAATTGCGTATTGCATGTAAACCATTATTTTATAATACATTCAAAAGTTAACATCATTATCATATATTTTTTCAACTTAAATTAAAATTACTTACAAATACTGATCATTGTCGATTAAATGAAACTAAATATCTTTATACAATGATTACATCATACACAAACAATAAATAATTTATCTTAATTAAAAAAAAAGATTTCTAAAATAAAATAATTGCTTATGTAATTAACATTTATTCTCGGTAATTCTATAGTGAGTGATTATTATGATTCACTTAAAGTTTTATTTAAAAATAATTCATTTAAGTTAGAAATATAAACTAGGGCTAAGTATGTGTGACATGGTTGGTTAGGCCAATCGTTCTTGTTATCGGAAAGTAGTAAGTTCGAATCCCGATGCAGTAGAAACTCTCGTATTCACGAATGGCAACTAGGGCACATTAAATATGTCTAGTTTGGAATGTTCTCCTTGTGAAATGATACTTCGGTGGGTATCAGGCTAAATCTAGGGTCGGTCACCTGATTAGATTTTGCTTCTAAATTACGAAAACACACTTTCAGAGATACGTGGGGTGCTCCAACATATAAATTGCCAAAACTTCCATCCTTTGTAGTCTAAATCTTGAAAAATAAGTAAGTGAGTATTATAAAAAAACAACATAAACTTGGTCACTTTAGATTAACGTTTTTATGTTTCAAAATAATAATGCTTACTTTAATTATTTTTTTAAATTTTTAAGTAATAACTTCACAAATAATTATTAAAAACACTTAAATGACAAGCATTTCCAAATTTTTCAAATTGAATTTTATAAGAAAAATTTAATTTAATAAAGACAATGTATAATTTTTCTTTCCTATTCATTTCTTTTCTTTTTTAAATAAACTTTAATAAGCAATAATCTTATTTAGCAAAATTATATGAGTAGGTGCTATAAATGTTTTGAGAAAATTACAGTTTTCCTTAAAAATTTCTTTGAAATAAATAAACTGATTATTTTGAAGGATATATATATATATAGTGCAAAAAAATGAATGAGCTTCTTTAAATTTTGCAAATTTCATGCTTGTGAAAGATAATTTCATATTTAGAAAATATTTTTATAAAGATGTAATTTATGGGTATAAATTCAACATTTATTTTTGAAAAAATTATCATTTTACTTTTATTTTATATTAATTTAAATAGATATAATATAAATATCTATTTCTCAAACTATTTTTTAATTCATTCAAACTGTAGTTTATAAATATAGAACTGTACTTTAATGGTATATCTTTAAATGATACAAATTTATTATTTTCATTTTTGAAACATTATTTTACTTCTATTTTTAAATTTATGCAATGGAACACTTATTCAAATATGTATTTCTTAATTCATTGTATGACTACAGGGAATTATTGTTTATTTATAAATATAAAAGTAAATTCACGAAGAGAAGTTTGCTGTATATCATATTATTATTAATCTAAATAAACAGATAAAATTATGAAAGTTTATTTGAAACATAATTGATAAAAATAATTCTAAGTTTTTCTTTAAAATTATTCATTTAACTATAATTTAAAAATATAAGTAGAATTTTTATATTTTTTAATTCTGAAGTGCAGCCCAAACTTGTTAAGTTTATTGCCAAAAAATATAATTATGAAACAAATACATAATTAAAATATATTTTTTAAATTTAAAAACTTTTTGCACGACGCAAAATATTTTTTGAATACATCGTTCGTATTTGTAAATTAAAATAACTATATAGTGAACTATTATGTAATATCTATTATTATATTAATCAAATGTTTAAATTATTTATTTTATTTTAGTAAATTATATTTTATTAATAAACACATATTATTTTTCACAAATTATTTTTAACTATAATTTAAGTTAACCATCATGTTTATTAGAAAATTTTATTAAATAATTTATTCGCAGTATATGCCTACCCTATAAACGGGTACCTATGGCATGTGTTTACTGAGGAAGTCTGAAACCACACCAAATATGGTTCAGTTGGAAAAGTGGTGCAGCGCACCCCATATTGCCGTCCTGGCTGGCACACGACAACAACAACAACAAAATTCGTAGTATATAATGTAAATTGTATTACAAATCTTTAATGTAATATATCAAATTTTTTCTACTTTTAAAAAGAGTCTGATTATAATTGCATATATTTATCATATTAACTTACATAGAATATTGCAAGTGCTTTTTGTAATTTATAATTAAAATAGATATAATGTATTTTCCTATTTTAATTCAAATGTATTTTAACATGGAAAACTTGATGAATTCCATCTTTTATTTGAATTTTGCTAACAAAATTGAGTAACAAATGAGTTTTACAGAAATTCCCTACAATTAACACATAAATTTTCCATTTCTTTGACGCAAACACAGAATGACCTCATAAACATATTAAATATTGATTGCATCTATTTACTGATTTGATACAAATGAAACATAAACTTACTTTTAAATATGCATTGACATCAGAAAAAAATTTCTTTTTATTTGCTTCAATTTTTTATTTATTTATTTTTTTTTATCATTTGAAAAATTAAAATATAATTTGACACAAAAATTTGTATTTCCTTAAAAAATTGACTTCCCTGTTAAAAACTGATGACTTCACTTAAAATTATGCGAGTTAAGAAGTACGAAGGAAATTCTGTGTAACATATTTGTCTTTTAAAGACTTTATTTGCAGCTTTATAGGTACAAATATTTTCATTATTTATATTTGATGTCCTAAGAAATATGGTAGGGGAAAACCACCTTATCAAAGAAGAATGTTAAAAATTCGACTAAAAGCATTTGCGCAATTTAGAATGTTGGTACCAAAAAATAATCTTATTCTACAATTTCAAAATATAAATTAAAGACACTTTCAAAATTTTTAATTAAAAATACAGATTCTTTAAGAATGGATCTATAGTTGTACGAATATAGGATTCATCATAAATATAGAACCAAGAAGCATCATTAATTAAATTTTAAAAATTATGAGTAATAATTTATAAATGATATAATCTGAGTAGAAGCACTGATAAGAAGCAAAAAAGAAAATTTATTATAAAGAAAAAATATTTAAAAAAATACTTAGTTTTTCGATGTAGCTGAAAATAAAATATGTCAATTTCAAATTCGATTATCTTTAACTTAAGTCCATGTAATTGCTTAGAAGCAGTGAAAATGGAAAATTAAGAATGTATAATCTGATGTTATATAAAAAAATATTTCTGCTCTCTTGTCTATTTGGAATATTCCTTATGTATTTAATAACATTTTATGAAACAAAAATTTTAAAATAAAAGGGAATTGTATTTGCAATGGGGAATATAAAGAAAAGAAAAACTAAATGGAAAAAATTCAAATTGTAACATTTATTATTTATTAATCATTACCCTCGTTACTTAATTGCAATTATTTCATTATAGTTATTCTACTAGTGATGTTATGATATGAAGAGCCATTGGTTAGGCAACATTAGCACCTCTAAATAGGATCTAAATGAATTTGAATGGATATCAGTATGTTTGTGACAACTTAAGATCAATAATTTTAACTTATCTTTAAGACATTCAAAAGGGCAACTTTTAACAAGATAATGCATGAGTATCAACGAGATTAGTCAATTTATGTATTTCTTTATATTCTTTTAATTTATCACAAACTAAAAATATTGAATTACAGATTTCTGAGAAAGATGACTTACTTCTTGACACTAATTATTACAGATGATGAAGCATCACACAAATTTAAAGCAACATGGAATATGCTGCTCATTTTTGTCATCCAAGCTTAGTTCAACTGAATGTCACATCGAGTAAAAGCAATTTTATTTGCTAGCGAGGATAACTTTTTCTACAATTTTTGCTCTGAAGCAAACATATTGAGAAATATAAACAATAAAACATACTGAGGATTTATGCGATTTGATTTCAAAACTTTGTTTTTATTCACGAAATAAATAAATATTTTTATATATTTCGTGAAAAAATATTTTTTTTTTGTTTTCCTCATGGTGGTACAATTTTAATAATCAGCATGTTAAATTAAAATTTTGATGTGACTATATCTTAAAAAAATATGCAAAGTTTTAACATTCCTATTTTATGATAAAAAAATATGATTTCCAAAATAGCATATTATAACATAAACATATCTTATAATACGCATTAATGATTGTTTTGAAAAATCTATTTTAATGTTATATGTTAATGTTAAATGTTAATGTTAATGTTAAATGTTAAAATGTTACTCATACAAACATGAAAGGTATAGGAGAGAAACCACAAACTTAAGAAATTTTTATGCTTTCTACCAATGATCACTTTATGTTTCTTTCGTGGCATAACACCCGTCCAGACAATAATCGAACTCGTTCCATACTTTTTGCTGCATATTCCTGTAAATTGTCTTAGCATTGCAAAATGATGCGTTTCTTAAGCTCGACTAATAATTGTGGCTATGAGAATCCTTAAAACACTCCCAGAGGAAAAAATCACAGCGTTAAATGAATAAACCTGCTGGATCAGATGATCAAATATAGGTGCTTCTCATCACGGCATTTATTTCATTGGTAACGAATTTTATCGTTTAGATTGTTAAAACTGTAATGTACCCACGAGAGGGGGTTCCATCTTATTGAAAGACAAAATCTCTGAATTTATCTATGATCTGTGGGAACAATCATGACTGTAATATATCCCAGTAATAATTACCTGGCACAATTTGTTTAGAAAAGAAAAATAAATCATACATCTTAGTTTCTAACACTGAACCGTAAAATGTACCTTTGTCGAATCTCTCAGTTTTTACTTCTTGAAGTGGATTTTTTGTGACTTTCCTTCCTACAGAATCACATATTATGATAATTCACATTCCTATGTAAATGGAAAATTCCTTTACTTTTGAATATAAACATGGTGGCGACATCTTCGCTACCCAATTCTTCCCGCATTTCGGCACAAAAATCTAATCAACAATGTAATCCTCTGGCATTTTTTGTTGCATGAACTAGACACAATACAATTTGAAATGTAATGTTGATGTAAACATTTTCAAATAGTTTTTATGGTATATCAAGCTTATAATTTGCTCAATATTTTTTTTTTTTTTTTGCTTAACTATTTTTTTGACATTTTTAGCCACCCTTTACATAAATAGCGTCATTTAATTATTCATATCAACGCAAAATGGTTCGTTTATACGGCGGATATTTTTAAATATTGTCTTTTGAAAATACATTACATATTTATAACAAATGAATATCTGGCATATTTAAGGAAACAAGCATTTTTTCTTTTTGCTTTTCTTCCATTTCTGACATGTACTAATCTCATAAGCCAATCGAATAGATCTTCCAATAAACAATATAAACTTGGTGAATTTATTGTTCTTTACACCCATCTTTCATCTACATATATTTAATACTTTTGAAATTTTATAGTTTTGCTCTACGAATGATTCGCTTAGATTAACCCTGTATTGTAATTCAAAAATACTATAAATAGTAATGTTATATCAAAAATGGCTAAAATGTTATTTAAGTTTAATTAACGTAAAGAGTTTACTCACTATGCATATTTTAAAATAAATATCCTACTGTTAAATTAGAAACATAATCAAAATAGTGTTCCAAAATGTATTCAGTGTTATTAAAAGTGTGTTCAAAATATTTTATCGCAAAACTAATTTTCATCAAGAAAAAATTTAATTTGATTTGTCTATCTTTCTTTTTAACTAAATAAACTATACTTCATTCTAGTATGTTTGCCTTGAATGTTAATATACACAATTGTGTTTTCATGGTGAATTGCTTGTGAACTTTTAAAAATATTTTTAAAAGTACATTATGTAGATGATATATTTTCAAATCACATATAATGCTCTCTTTTTAACATGCTTATACATCATACTTTTTATTACTCGAAATCAATATTATAGTGAAGCAAATGATCCCTTAAACATTTGAGGTTCATATATATTTATATGTAATCATGAAAAGAAGAATGAAAAATTTGCGGTCAAAATGTCATCGACTATTGAAACACTTTTGAACAAAAATGACGTAACATAGATATTTTACTTTTTCCACTCTTAATCTTTCTATAAAAATTCCTTGTGATAAATGAAAAAGGATACTTAAATTAATAAAACTTTAATCACATTGTGTGTTTATTAGCATACACAATTTTATAGAATTATTTGCAGCTATGAAATAATTTGTAACTTTTCAGATAAAAACTAAAAAATATACAATTTTATTTTAAAATTGCAATTTTGTAAATAGTAACAAAAATCATATCATTAATATTTAGATCATAGATACAGAAGCACAAATTATACATAAACAGCCCACTCATGTTTAATTATGGAGGATTTATTGCAACGAAAATATAAATAAAGCGCTAACGGTATCTGACTCAATAAGAATTCTCGACGTACGATATTTATGTGGTTCATTTTTGAAGTTGAAGGCTTTTTCTTCATTGGTATTATTTTTTAAGTCACATAATTTTTGGTAAGTTAGTTATTTCTGATTTTATATTTTGGCATTTTAATTTGGACTTTTCTTACTGAATATTTATTAATAAATACTTGCTAAATTTTAAATTAACATTCAGTTCAGCCGATAAAATATTTTTTTCGAATATTACGTATATTTCTGAAATAAAAATCATTTTTAAATTAATATTTTTTAAATTAAGATTATTTCCATTTCTTTCATATATATATTGTGTGTGTGTGTGTGTGTGTGTGTGTGTGTGTGTGTGTGTGTGTGTGTGTGTGTGTGTGTGTGTGTGTGTGTGTGTGTGTGTGTGTGTGTGTGTGTGTGTGTGTGTGTGTGTGTGTGTAAATTAATTCAAACACAAGGAAACACGCTTTCCTTGACTTAGATATCGATTTCCTTTCCACTTTTCTTATTTCCAATAAAATAAGCGCAAATCACTTCAATATTTCTTCTTACCTTATTAGGAATTAAACAGTTAAATAATATGCAAAAAATTTTTATCATTTATATAAATATATTTTTAGGAGTTCAGTTGGCTCATAAAAGATATTCTTTTTCAAATTTAGCCCTATGTTTGTTTGAGAAATAAATAAATGGCATACTAATTTTGGAAATCAATTTATAAAGGAGTTAAAATCTTACACATTTCTTAAATCAACATTTGCTATAATGAAACTTATGCATAGAACCCATTATTATAACTTAATAGAACAAAACACTAACAAATCAATTTAGGAATTAAGGATTTTTATCAAGATAGTCACCCTATTTAAAATTTTATTGAATAAACAGAAATAATTTTAGAAATGCTTAAAATTTTAAACTACTTTATATAGGTTACATAAGAAAAAGTGCAGTCACTTTATTTCAGGTAATATAAAAAGTGAAAAATAATTATTGAATTATACAGTTTTTGTAATATAGATAAAAACCTAAAATGAACATGCACATTATTGAAAATCAATTTTCTCGTTAACTTTTTCGCACATTACATATAAGAGAAATATTTTGAAGTTTAAGCAAATTAACTTTGAAATGCATAAATATCATTAGCAAATACACAGGCAACTTTTAAACAAAAATTTTAATAAATACATAAAAATACATATATTTTAAATACATCAGAAAAATATAAAATACACAGTTAAATGAGTTACTCGTGACTTATTTAAACATACTATTTGAAAATTTAAATATTAAGTTATTCAAGGTACGTTGTAGGTAAAACATTTGAAATCTTAAAGAAGTTGCTATACATCATCCAGCATGTAGCTTCCGACAACAAAAAATGTATATATAAATGGATTGCGAAATTGATAATAATGGAGGATTTTCACTTGTAAATCAAGATACAATATATGAATAATGTGAAAAGATAATGAGCTCTTCATAGATAAGGTTAAAAGTTGCGGAACAATAGATTAAAAGAAACCCTAAAATTTCCATTAACAACTATAGCTGAAAACAATAGATTATCAGGAGTTGAGGTAAAATCTTAATCTGGTATGGATGAAGCCCCATAAAACCGCGGAAATAACAGTACTGAATATTAAGCATTGTAGTTTATTCAGATTTCTGAAAATTCACCATTACATATTTCAATTAATAGTGTAAATAGTGCTCAGTAAAACGATATGCCTTAATCGTAATTGACGCGTAGCTCCACGACTAATCTAAATTATCCTTGTATAAGTAAGCACACAAATGTTTGATAAAACCTTTCAAAAAGAAAATTAGAAGTGATGAATTTAAATATATCAGTATAAATTATATGAAATGTTGTATATGATTAAATTCTAAAATATAAATTAGTTAATAATATTAAGCATAAAGTTTTGTTCTAGTAAATGATTGTTCCTAAATAAATAAGCTAACAAATGCAAGAAATTAATATTTCATTGCATAATATATATTTTCTTTAAAATATCTCTCGTTATTTGAAATATTTACCTTTATAACTATTATGATATTTTGATATAAAAACATTTTTATATGTAAAGATCGATAAAAATGTGCTAATAAATAGTAAGGCTTGAAGAAACATTAATACCTTTATGAAATATAATAAATAAATTAAGTAAACATAGATACTTAATTTCTTCATTAAATGTTTGATGTTAGGTGTTTAGATTTTTGGCAATGAGTTATGAGAGAACAATGAAGAATTGGAAAGAATTATATATTTTTTACATTTTGCCTTTTGTGCTGTTATAAGCTATTTTTACTGGTTATTACAATAGACAACAAATTACAAGATGTCTTTGATTTATTAATCAGTTCACATTTATTCATTAAATATGAAAAAATTATTCATAAAATAATTTTATTTGATTTATCATTTCTGTCATGTTAACTACTTTATTAGTTTTAGTTCAAATGTTTCCTTATTACGATTACTAAATACATGATAAATGATCCACTGCATTATCAGCACTAATATTATTTATATGAATCTTTGTGATTTAATATTGTCAATTATTTATGTATATTAATATATGTTTTATTTTATGAAACACATAAATAACTATTGTCATCAAAACAATGTATTATTTAATTTTGTTTTGCACAATTATTTAATGAAATATAATAAATAAATCGTCATATGAAAAGAAGACAATTTTATAAAATCCACGTTATATTTTAATCTTCAAAAACATTTGAATATTTCTTATTTTAACTATGAAACTATTATCTGTAATAAAACAAAAATAATCAAATTTTTAAATGTTGATGATTAAAAGATAAAATAATAAACACAATAAACATAATAAAGACCATCATAATAAATTAAATTCAATTAAGAAAGGTTATAATTTATTTATAATAAAAGGCAAATGAAATCAATCACATTTCAATTTATAAACAAATTATTTTAAAAAGATATTAATAGATTTATAGTGCTACTTTTTTATACCAATTACAAAATATCAATGCATTCATTATTTATTTTATGTATAGACAATGTTAAAATATTCCAGATCAAGGATATTTCGAACAAGATTTGAATAATTTATTTAATTACTTAATGATTTACTTATGTATAGTTGTTCATTTTACGAAAAATTATATTCTTTTCAATTTTTGCAAATTTAAACTATTACCTTTCTAAAATAAAAAATAATTTTAAATCACGCAAATCATTTTTTTAAGAAATTTATAACAATTTGATTGATCATCCTTGTTTCAAAAAAAAAGTTGTAAATTCTCTAAGAAGGAAATTAAACTTCTTTTTAATATAACATTATAATTTAAATCATGACAGCTTTGCTGCAACAGTTATTTTAACACTATTATTACTAAGATTAATTAAGATTTTTTTTATTTTACTCCATGAAACACTTGTGGGAAACCTGTTAAATTTTTTCCTAAGACATAATTTTCAATTTGGGACGCAAAGGATCTCTTATTTACTGAAGAGTAAGAAAATACTCTTCTGTTACTTTTTACTAAAGAAAATTTAATTTAATTTGATACTTTATATGATATATATTATTTCTGAAGAATTTTATTTTGGATTAATTATTCATCTACTTAATAAAATTATCATACTATTCGCTTTTCATGTACTTAAATTTGCTAATGTTTCCATTTTAAAATGCGTATTTAACATTGTTAGTTTTTTGTTTTAGTTTTGAGCATATTGTAAGGATAGTTTTGAGATAATTACTACATTAAACTGTAATGATTTATTATTATGTTACTTTAAACTATTAGGTATGTAAGTTAAGCAAATATATTATATTACTTAGCTTAAACTTATTTTTGTATCCTGTATTGTAAGTACCTAGAGTTTATCGTATAAGTTTCATATGGAATGCTATTTTACAATCATGTTTAATTACACTTTTTTATCTTGAAAGCCACAAAATACACTTTCATAGCAAATAAATGGTTATAGTTTTCCATACAAAATTATTAATAAAATAAAACTTTTAAATTATCAACAATTAAAAGCCAATTAAAGGTATAACATGAAATATCATTATAATAACTTGGACGATTTTATATTATTTTAAGAAATAAAATTCATATCAATTAAAATTTCATTTATGATTTATAAAAAAAATATATTAATGTTGTCTGTAAAATTTAAAAGTAAATCTAGAGGAATGATTTAGAAAATATTTTGGAGATAATGTATTTAAATAAATATTATTGTGTAGCAAGGTTTTTATTTGCTTCCTGCAATAACCTTAACTTTCTTTTCAATACCATATCATTTTCATATTAACACATTACAAAACAGTATTTAATTTGGAAATCAGGTACTTGCAAAAAAGGTGAGGTTGATTAGATTATTGTGAATCTTGAAAAAATATTTCACGGTTTTTTTTTTTTTTAATATTTTAAAATCTTCTTTAATTTTTTTTTCTATTCCTTTGAATCTCCTTAATTTACCAAATTATACAGAAACTATATCGTCAATAAGCTGGGAAAAAAAGCTTTCTAAATAAAATTTGAAACAAATAAATAATTTTGTACAACACATAGGTATTTCTAATAACACAGAATACTTATTTTATTTTCATGAAACTTTTAGTTTCAAATGCTACTTAAAAATAATGTCATTTTATGGACAAATTTTAACCCAACAAATGTCATCAAATCTATAATTATAAAGCATAACTTTTCAATCACAGTTTACTATATTTATTTGGTTGTTAATTCAAACAAATCTAATTACCTGGGATTGAAAAGGGATTGTTTATAAACAAGTCAATTTCCACCTAAACAATTACAACAACCATTTCAACAATTTTTTCCTACAAGCATTCAACTTTTTTCAACTTTTTCTTTTCATCATTCTTTGCAATTCATATCTCAAAGTTGTTTTAATTAAGCAATTAAACCTTTTCATTTTCTCATGTAAAGGATAATCTGTAATAATTCTGATTTTTTTTTTAATTATTAACAAATTGTTAAATCCCCCATCACACCTAATCAAAAAAAATATTTTCAAGAATAAGGACTCCGAAAACTTTTATGAATAAAATTATAGCTTAAAATAATAAATATTTAATAAAATTAAAGAAAACTTTTATGAATAATAAATTCAGATGTGTAAATACACTTCTGAAAACCCAAATTGCAACACCAAGAAGAAATCACGTTCATATATTTTTATAGATAACGTAATTTTTATAGATAACGTTATCTATAAAATATTTTTATAGATATTTTATAAAAAAATTTTTTTAATTTTATAAACATTTTTTAAAATGTTTTTATAAAATATTTTTATATCTATAAAATATTTTTATAGGTAACGTACAGACCAAATATGAAATAATTAAATTTATAGACTTCTGAGAAGTGTGACTCCTACCAAAATCAGTAGCCAGAGTAGCCACCAGTTTGAAGATAAACTGTCACGTGCCTCGGCATTGATTCAAAGAGACTTTGTGTTATTGGAGTACAACAGACCAAGCAGCTTCCACACGTTACAAAAGTTCATCTGGTGTGGCATCTAGGAATATAATCTGGTTTTATCATTGAGAAACCATGGACCACCAGCGAATTTCCACCAGCGAAAGATTTAAACGGCGAGCCCTCTAAGGAAACAGTTCAATCTGATTATTAAGGAAAAAACCCTTGGACAATGTGTGCCACACGAGGTCGTGCATTATTCTGGTGAAATATGACTGTGGAAAGACCTGATGGTAAGGAAGGACAACTGGTTCCAGTGCTGGCTGTTTAAAGTACCATCAATGCATACTAGAAGAGTGCGACAGTAATATCCAATACCATACCATAATACATAGTGCAAAACCACTGTGGCGATGCATAACGCAGCTGTGCAGCATCTTCTCTCCATGGTGTCTTCATTCTCGAATGCGAACATCGTGATTTTGCAAGCAAAAGCATGGTTCGTTAATAAAAACAACTTCATTCCATTCTGCCATTGACATCCATCCTTCATCTTACTGTGGGGACATCTGTGTTTTGGCGTCAAGGGTAGACGTCTTGACACATTGGACGTCTTGACCGTAGACGCATTGGACGTCTTGAGGACAGACCACTCTGCTGTAAAAGGTGCCGAATGGTATTAGCAGACACTGGATGATGCGTTACAGATTGAATGTGTAGTGCTATGTTTGTGATGTGTGGCTGAGAGATCTGTCACTGCCAAACGAACAATTTGCCTGTCTTTACGTGAAGGGGATGAGATCGAACAAGTCGATCCATCGTACCCTTTGGAATCCAATAATCATATATCCACATTACAGTTGTTTGGTTTCCTCCAACACGACTACCGAGTTCCCTGAAGATAATTCCCTATTTCGGTAGGCCAATATCTTTCCTCGTCGAACTCGTATACTTGATCAAAAAATGATATCTGTTTTCTACGAAGAATAATTGATCGGTTTTTTTAAAAACAACAATAAAAACACAATTGCCGAACTTGAAATTGTTAAAATCTCAAAGGCTTAAATAGCGCTTTCAAGTGGCGCTACAGGTGCGTTTGATGTGCATCTGTGCTGAAATTCTAATCATTGGCATATCTTACGTCAGCTAATGCATGTTTTAAATTTCATGTTATTTGCATGCCTTCTTCAGAATGTTGTATTTACGGTGTTCAGCAGTGTATTTCATTAGGTCCAAACATTGTGTACACCAAATATATTCCATTGACTTAATAGTTTCAATAATTTGCCTAATAAAAATATACAGATGCATCATGAATAAATAACTAAAGAGTTAATATTTTCCGCTATATTTCAATCTTGAAATATATTGTAATGGTAGTTTAATTCAATGATCCATTCAAAATTTTTATCTTGCATTTGATGAAAACTAAGCAAGCTTATAATAAATTAAAGAAACAATTTTAACTGCTGGCAATGTTAATAAAAATTATATAATATAAGAATTTATTAATTTTATTTAATATAATATTCAAAATTCCTTCACAGCACAAGATGAAGAATTTCATTATTCTATATCTACAATAAATAAAATGTGGCTAAAAAATACTAAGGTTTTATCTCAAAGCAATACGTTGCATTTAATTATTTTTAGATTTAAGCTTCAAATTTAATGTTAAAAGTAATTCATTTAAAATAGAAATAATTATATGGTTAACATACTGGAAAGTTTAACTGTTAATTATTTAAGAATTAAGTATATATTTATGAAAATTTACCATGTAATTTTTAAACATATTACAACATACTTCATTAATTTTGATATAATTTATTTTAAAAGTGTAAAGTGAGAAATACATTCACACAAACATATTGTCTTTTAAAAAAATAATGGATTCTGCAAAAATCTGTTAATAAAAGTAATAAGGTACAACTTTTATTACGTTGGTATGATTAATTCGTAGAATAAATTAGATTACCTTTTTTAGCAAACATATTCCACTGCTTTAGAAATCTAGTATTCTATTGCTACAAAAAGTGAGTAAAGAAAGTTTTCTTAATATTTTTCCATCAAACCAAATTGGGAATTCAGACAAGATGCTATAAATTTCTGATTGCCTCAATATTTCCTAGACTCACCTGTTGCTAAACAGTCAGACTATATTATTTCGATTGAAAAATAGTGGATTGAATATTATGATTCTGAAATACGAAATGAATAGTGAATTTCTGCTTTGTTCTTGGGATTCATAGTTTTTTCTTTGCTCTTCTTTGTGATTTATTTGTTCATATTAGAATTTCTTCTCAAAAATATCTTTGACATATACTCCAAAGAATGTAATCTTTCTATGTTTGTATTCTTTGTTTTGGATTTTCCGTCGAAATAAAATAATAAAATTGAGCTGTTTCATCAATTAATAAAGTTTTATCAATTCATGCTTAATCTATTACACGTATAAATATTCCTTTAATTTAAAATTCCAAATTCAATAAAATATTTTAATAACAGAAAACTTAGAGAGAAAAGCTTAAATAAATGAAAGATATTATCCAAATATTATATTTTTTAATTATGCAAATTACAAAATATTGATTAAAAATATTTCATGAAATTTCATATACTGTTTATTTGAAATTATTATTAAATTATTAAAGTGTTTAAAAATAATTTAGTTTCAAATTTTCTTTAAGGTGACAGCATAAAAGACTAGACTTAAATAATGAATAATTTTATCCTAAATCAACGAAAATAATTTTATTTATTTATTACACAAAATAAGGTTTCATTACTTTATCAATATTTCCTAAAACAGATTTTCTCCTATAAATAACCAAACTGTTTATAATTTAGTTAATATTAATATATTAATTATTTGACATTCTTTATTTACCAAACTATACAATAATGTTACTTAACATACACTTGCATTCAATTTTTTTTTTACATTTCATAAAGTAATTTAAAATAGATTAATTTGCTAAACTTCTAAGGTAATTTTAAAAATGACTTAAAATAAAATTTATTTATTTACGAAAAAGAAAGAACTTTTTGTTGAAACTCTATAAATAAAATGTAAATATAAGTCTTTAATATCATAAAGTCTATCATATAGTTCTTACATATAACTATAATTAATAAATTCTTATCATATAATATCATAAAGACTATTTTTAATGTAACTGCTAGGATTGGATTACTGATGCAGTATTTATTTCCTAATAGGAGGATAGAAAAGAAATATTAAGTAAGCATATATATATATATATATATATAGTACTTTTTAATTTATGAGTCCAAAATTATAATTTACGAAATAACTATTGAAATCATTCAACTAATAAAACCTGCCCTCATATGATCTTAACAAATTCCAACATTTCATATTTTTAAAGCAGTTAAAATATTAATGATTGCAGAAATGTATATTTTTGCTGTTATCTACAAATATCAGTTAAATGTTTATTCTTTTAATTTAAAAAATAAATTAAAAAATAATTTTTATAATTTTAAGATAAATTTTTATTCTTTTTTTTTCATTTATTTAAATTTAATTAAATAAATAAAAATTTTATTTATTTAATTAATTTTTATTAATTTTTTTTTTTGTTTTGAAATATGGTTATCCAATTTAGAGCTATAATAATTTTTTTTTAAATTTACTTGTAAATTATTTCTTTTCTGTTGTTCGAAAGTTCAGTTAGGTGAATTGTAGATTACCATAATCTTTTAAACATGTGTGTGTGTTTAAATTATAAAAATTTTATAGCATACTAATTAGAATTGAAAATTAATCTTAGTGTTTTTAAAAGTATCAAATTATTCAAATATTATTGCATTAAATAAACTCTACTTTTTTTTATAAAAATGATATTATATTAAAACATTTGTACTGAACATATATTGGACTATTTAAAAGATACATAATATTAGCAAAAAAACACAATATTTTTCGGCGTAATTTAATTTTTTTTAAATCTTGTTCTTAAATTATGTTTTATAACGAAAATAATATGAAAATAGTTTAAGAAAGTAGTCTAACATATATAACATATATATACAAAGTAATCATCCAAATTAATTTTTATTTTTTGCCGAGTGTCAGACAGGATTGCAATATGGGTTTCGCTTCTCCACTTTTCCTACTAAACAATAATTTGGTATTGAGTTCGACTTCTTCAGTACACACATGGCATAGGTACCCGTTTATGGGGTAGGCAATCATTCATACTGTATTCATAGAATGAAAGGACAGAGACAAAAGAGAAACTACTTCCATGCTCGAACTGGGATTTGAACCCAGGAGATCCCTCACCACAGTCAGGCACACTGATCACAATACAAGGTGGGTGGAATAATCATGCAATTACGGGAGGTAATAAAACTTATAAGTTCAAACATCCAATTTCCATCTCGAATAAATATAGTCTGAGCTTCTTGCCTATAGTGAAATATATTCCAAATATATTTATTATTTTATAAATCAAAGGAAAGTGTAAGTTTGTTGCGATTATTTCTCAATATCAAAGTCTGAGTTATTTAATCATATGTTTTTATAAGCCGATATCACGCGTTAAAAACTTCACAACTAGGTAATATTTTAACAGTATCATTAAAAAATTATTGCTCACCAAATTTAATAATTTTAAAGTAGAATTTTTATTAACATTGCAAAAAATATGCATATAAAGGTTACAGTAAGATAGACATTTTCATAAATTACGCTTTAAAAATAGACCATATAATGTGAAAGAAGTTTACTATAAATAACATAATTTAATTGATATAAAATAAATGTCTTTCTAAATGTTTAACTAAATGTTTCCAATTTATTGGGTGATGACTTTCTGTAGAAAAAGTGTTTGAAAGTGGAAAGCACTTTTAAGTTGGTTTAAATGTTTAAACACATAATTTGAGCCTGTTATGATAATAGTTTCAAATATATATTTATTAAAAGAAATAAGAACAATAAATGCTTATGCGTAAAATATTCAAATAAAAACAACATGGTGAATTTTGAAGTCATACATGGCTGAAAATTATTATTATTTAAAAGGAACTACATATATCATAAGAGCAGTGTGTCAGAAAAGTTGACTGAAAATATAAATAGAGGGAATTTTAAAAATTTCTCAACAAAACTTAAAATAAAAATAAATTCCAGAAAACGTGGGAAATAGCATGGTTTCTAAGTTTCTAGACTTAAATAAAGGTTCTAAATTCTTCAAAACATAGCAAAAGCACAAGAACTATTACTAACTATTGATGCAATCTAAAAAGGAAAGAAAAAATAATCAAGCAAAAGTCTTTGCCTAAAATATCAGAAAACTCAACCTACATAAAACTCGATGCTATTTATCATCAAAAATGAACTTCCATCATCAAGAATGATACATATTATTCGTAATATAATATGGTTTTCATATACAACTTATTTCAATACAATAATGATTTCATTATTTCACTATTTGTATATAATAATAATTCATTTCTTTGTTTGACCAATAAATAGCACTTTTTATAGTTATGAAATAGTCTATGCTATCACTCAATTTGATGAAAGAGAAGTCTCATTTAGGGAACTAAAAAATTTCAAAACTGAATTAAATACATTTAATAAAATTATTAAATCAAATTTAAATGTTTCATATTTAAAGAACTATAATAATTATTTCCATGCATTATGTAATATGCATACAGACAAACATATAATAATCATTCATTTCATTCATTCATTTTCCCTTGTAAAAGTAATTTTCCATTTCATTTTCTCCCGTACCTAAACAGGCTCTCTTAGGATTTAGTTTTATATTCGAAGTAGAATCAGATTCTTCAATTACATCAGAATAAGATAAAACAGGTCTTCCAACTTTCTGATAGAGTATCATCTTGCATGTACAAATTCAAACCGTTTACAGATACTATTCTTTTCTCGGATACATCCAGGAATTTTAGATCTGCAATTTATTTCCAAACTGGTAGGTTTAATTTGCATGAAGGAATCGATTTTTTTATTCAAAATAATTTTATTAGCTTATTCACTATTTTTAGAATTACAGACACAACTATCTACATAGAATGAGTTCTTCAGAATTTCCGCAGTGTCTCAGGGAATTTCAGAAGAACTTTCAATGTGGTGCTCTAAAGTAGCTGCCAAAACAATCTCAATACAAATATCAGATAATTCCTTTTCTTTTCTCCACTTTCAATCTGGACAAATGCTTTCTCAATGTCTGGTACTACTCCAAATGCAGATTTTCAAAACCGGTTCAGTAAAGAAGAAACAAGTTTAATCAAATTAGAACCTGTTTCCAAACATTCACTCAATGATGATAAACCCTTCAAGTGTGCTGAAGTATCAAATGCAAGCCTAACTTTCGTAATTGTGCTATTTTCCTTGAATACTGGTCAGTGTGGGAGGTGATGCATGTTTAAATCCTTCTCATTTTCTATTGCTTCAACAATAACTTCATCACTCAATTTATTGAAGACATCTATATATTCTTCAAGCTCCCCTGTCTTTTTAGACTTTTATAAACAGTATTAAAACTTTTCTCTGTAATTTGTCTGTTATCAAATAGTATGGATGGCTCCAACACTTAGGCCAAAATTTGCCTGCTAATTTAAAGTCACACAATCCAATAACTTAATGTTTCATAATTAAGATTGAAACAATGAGGAAGCAATATATATATATATATATATATATATATTTGGATTAATTAAAACCTTTATTTGATATTGACAACTAAAATACATAAATTACTAATTTATGAAATATTGCATGCTGGAAATATCGCATGTTGATCTTAATAATGAAGCATTAAGTTATTTTTTTGCATGACTTCAAATGGTATACTCATATATATATATATATATATATATATACTCATAAATATATGACTACCATGTCGTGTAATTACTGTGTGCAAAAAATGTGATAGCAATTTCAGCAAAGAAGTTTAAATAGTCATAATGTGATTACGATTATATATTCATAGGACGCTGCCGGAATGATCCAGAAGTAGAACTGAGGTCAATTTATTATAGCTCCTTGATAGCAAATTTCCTATATGCATACAAACATTTAAAATTGTTGCTAATTATTAGAATATAGAATGTGTGTAATCATAGATTGCCAAATAAAGCAATTAATGTATTACTACACAGTATACTCTTCTTTCCGTAGAGATAGTTTAGTTAAAATGGTTAATTAATCAAGAAAAAGACTAATATTTGTAAACCATTTTATGGAAATCAAAGCCTTGTATAAGAACTGAAGTTAGGAGAAAAAATAAATATTCAGTATCTTCAATAATTTACTATAATTGCATTTTTATAACAAATTTAAATAAAATTCTGCGATACTATGTTTATTGAGTAAATGCTTATAGCTATTTGATCACGAAAGCAAAACTAATTTAAAAATATAAAGTACCTAAAAGACAACTTTTATGAAAATATTTTAGAAATTCTAAATTATATAGGGATAAATTCGATATGCATTGGGAAAATTTGAGATATAGTTGTGTTATACCACAAAATATTAGGAATCTGTAAAAGGAAATCGATTGCTTCTTGCATCAAGTCTATTTCTGCTTAGTAACATATAGAATCATTAAGCATTAGTTTCATTTATCTTCAGGAAATTGTGTTTTTATATCTGATTAACAATAAATTACTGCACATCATATAAAATATGCTAAATGAAAATAGTTCAACATTCATGAATTAGTCAAAAAGAAATTATTTTTCTCTAATCCTAAATTTTTCATTAAAAGTTTGTAAATGTTCATGAATTTAAGTTAATCACTATAATTAATTCACACATAATAAGATAATAAATTTATTTTAATATTTTTTACATTTATTTTATAGTAATTATTTCTAGTCAATTACCCAAAATATCTACAAACAATACATGTGAATCAAATAGAGATATTAAAAGAGTGTAGAGAGAGAGTTTTATTTAATGACATCGAAGACAGTGATACATTTTTTTTATTTTTAATTCATGGAAGTGTACTATGTTTAAATATCAAGAATAAATATTTTCAGAATTCTATAAATTTTCTCTTTCAATTCATTTTGAGTTTCTTAGAAATCTATCTTTCGCGGAAACATTATCTTTTTAAATTATTTCTCAGAAAAATAAAACTATACACATATTCACACAATTATGAAGTTTGGAATTATAGAAATTATAAGATTATACATTTTAAAATGCCAAACTTTTTAATACATACGCGGATAAAAAGTATCGTTAATGTTTACTATATTAATGGACAAAATAAAATACTCTTTATTTTTGCTGTCATAACTGATTATGTAACCATACTTTTAAAACATACATTTATTTTACTGATATATAAATCTTTATTATTTACATACACATTTTGAATAAATATTCAGTACAATAAATAAATGTATTGTATTTACAATGATTTTATTTTTGTCATGAGAATGTATTTAAGAAATATAGTTATACTAATCCCGTTTGTAAAAATTTTATTTTTTTGAGAAAATTTGCTATTTCGCTTTTGAGCCAGAAAAGAGAACTTTTATTTTAATTTAGATGCATAGGTATAAACCTTTGCATCTAAATTAATTAAAACCCAATACTTTCTATTGGTGGGAAATATTAGTTTACATAATAATAGTTTTTGTCACTCAAAGCAATTTAAATCACGAAATTTTGTCACCTTATATATCGTCTGTTCTATCCATGACCATCGTAAAAGGCTTTTACTGGATAAAAAACTGAAAGTTTAATGTAATATTTAACTGAACAATCAATATACCCATGAGGAATCAAATAGAATTTCAAAATAGCTATATATAAAGTACGTGGTAACTATTCGTAGAAAAAAAGATGATTAAAATTATACAACAATTAAAGAATGTATTTCGAACTATGACAGAACAAATTCTGGAAATAATTAAATAGATGTTTCATTTCTGACCACACTACAAATTATCACATGTTTTAATATATTCTGATAAAGTTCTAGATCCTTGTCTACCGACGAGATATCTTATCAAAGTCTGTAGCATTCAGATTTTATTATAAATAGTTTAGATAATTTGTATTTCCTTTTTCAAAAGGCTGCTAATTTGAGAAAAGAATAGGAGCCTAGTTGTGTAAGGAACTATTAGACAAGATTTAAGAAAACTCAAATTTTACATGGTATTCTACAAGGTATAGTTACAAGTTACAAAGTACAATTCTCGTTGAAATGTCATTTAAGGATATTGCAAAATTATCAAAAGCATAACATAAAAATTCACGTAGATCAATCCAAAAATAAAATTCTCAAAAACTTTACAAGCAAGCAACTCAATTTATTATCATAGAATATTAAATGACTAATGAAATAACTTTGCTCTATTTTTCTAGATAATCACCATTTTTTCTACTCATTTTTTGTAAGGGCTGCTCCAGTTTCTGTATATTAATGTCATAGAACTCCTCCGCCAATTTATTAAAGCATTTTACTTCTTCTTTGACCGGAAGATTTGGCCACACAAATATTCCTTTAACATGAAAACAAGTGATAATCACTGGGCCTTAAG
The DNA here is from genome assembly GCA_026290005.1 of Latrodectus geometricus. Lineage (NCBI taxonomy): Eukaryota > Metazoa > Arthropoda > Arachnida > Araneae > Theridiidae > Latrodectus > Latrodectus geometricus. The sequence goes on from JAPDSC010126563.1 coordinate 36,437, forward strand.
TCCATAATGTAAGGTGTGTGGGTCATGACAGTCCACCCAAAGTTTATTAAAATTTCTTATGTTTTACCGAATACGTGTGATAGGACGTTGTTGTACATCAGCTTTAATCTGTCAAACATTCTCGAGAGTGGTTTTGGATAACTCAATTGACTTTTCTTTGTATTGAAAAATGGCTGTGTGAGTTTATTGCTCTCTTTCATGAAATTGATGTGCAGATCTTCTTATGATCAGAAAAAAACATTGGACATGGCTTTGCAGTAGGAGTTTGTATGAACATTTTTGTGATTGGTGATTTTACTTGATGCTGCTAATGGGATTTTCTTTCATTTCAAGAGAGAAATAAAAGAACCATGTTTCGTGTCCCGTAACAGTGGATCAAATAATCCTTCCTTATCTAATTCACACTTTTGTAGAAACTTGTGATCTCAGACATGGCGTTTCTCATTGTGTTCTGATGTCAATACCAGCGTTACCCATCGGGGTTCTGATAACCCAATTCTTCAGCCAAAACTTTTTTAACTGTAAAGTGAGAGCATCGCGTCAATAGAACAACCAGTTCTTGGAGAATGATCCTCTTGTTTTGAAGCGCTTTAAGTTAGACTATCTCGATAATCGCCTTTGAAAATGTTTTTCCTCGTTGACTTATATCCGAATGTCACATAAAAATCCCTGCATCAACTTCGAACATGTTGAACGAAAGCACAGTTGTCGCCATAAACCTATGCCAATTGACGATGAATATGCCCTTGAGAAGTTCCTTTGGCTTGTGGAAACTGAATTACGAAACGAATCTTGCACCTGATGCGATGAACAATGAAGAACTTTATCTCGGATGGATGCTGAGCTAAAATCGAGAAGCGCAAAGATAAAAGCGGCAGGGTTGAGCGCGGAAACTACACCGCACAGCACTGTTTCTATATTTCGCATCGCACCTTCCAATTCAGCTATAGGTCTTAGGAATACTTTTTTTTTGGATCAATGAATTAACTTACCATTTTCAAAACATCTATAACATTTAATATCAAAATTCCTATAAGAAAACAACATCTGAAAATACTTATTTTGAATTAAAAATATTCGATGAATAGAACATATGTTTAGTGAAAAGAATAATTGGTTTCATAATTAATTAAGAATACTTAATGAAAACATTTTTATGATTTGAAATTACTTTAATAAATTTAATTGCTTTTCTAATCGGATAACTTTATATTTTTTATCCCATATACTATTCAAACCATTAAAAATTCAAAACTTATCAATAAATTGACAATGTTTACAATTGACTCCCAACTAATTTCCAGATATTAATTATTCAACCAAATTTAAAGATACTTCTTCAAATTTCATTTCAAAATAATGAAAAATATTATAATGCAATACAATAATCAATGTAGCTTTTAAATTATAGTATTCACTTTTATATGTTTTCAAAAGATATATGTTAGAAAAAGTTGCAAAAGATGTATGAAATAATGCAATGGTAAGCTACAAAGATTAATATTGAATGGCAAAATAAAAAGTGTTTTTTTAAGTACTTCATATGTATAAGAGTAGAGAGAGATGCCTTATAATTTAATCATTATTTCCTTGAATACAAACTAAATGGAGAAATTACAAAATACAATAAATTTGATACTTGCAATATCTCCATTTTATATAAAAGGAAAATAAATAAAAAAAAATATGGGTGCACACTATGGATAATATTACTTGTAATTTTGCAGTTTTGCAGTGTGAAAACATTTCTTATGTCTGCAATCCATGATAATTTAATACAAATAAGCTTTATTTTTATGAATTAACATTGGTATATCAATATCAACAAATATCTCCCACAAAAATTATAAATTAATATAATTTCTAGAAAGTATGGTATCTTGATGCATCAAATAAATTTAGTTTAGGTTGTATTGTTAGGATACTTAATTCGCAAATTATACACTTCTAAAAATAAGCATGATCATGAGTCAATGTGATCATGCTTATTTGTGGTTGGAAATGCAGATGAAAGATGGAGAATACTGGATCTTCTTCTCTCATGCACTTTGTTAAAAGTTTACTCTTTTTAATATAAGACGCTTCGTTGTACATCAGAAACTTATTGTCGTGAAGTCTATGTGCAATGTCCATATTTCTTATTATCAGAGAATTAAAATATTTTAAAACTAGGTAATACAGAATTTTATGCCAAAGGATACTTCATATTTTTAACAATGTAAATATATATAAATGTTTTTGATTTTCTGCTTGATATTGCTTGATATGCTTGATATTTTACTTTCTTGACAAAATGTTTTACTAAAAAACTTATCTTACAAAATTTTGAAATCAATTTAGAGTTCATAACAAAAATGTCGCATTCTTAGATCATTCTGCAAGAATCTTCAGACATTTTTATGATATATAAATTTAACCTCCCCTATATTACAACTTATTTGTAGATACAACATTCCTTAATAACTATAATAACTATATTATCTTCTTTTAATAACTATTTATTTGTTTTTCTTAGAATAGAAATTAATCTAGCCTAATTTACAATTTTCAGGACATTCTTTAGATTTGTGTAATTAGTGTTCTTGTATTGAGACAATTGCCAATGTCAATTGCCAATGGACAAATAATACATAAAAAAATTAGATTACCATTCTCGGAATGCCTCAATCAATGGCTACAGTTCAGATTTCACTTTAATAATTGTTCAATAATCAGAAACTTATATTTATACAAAAGTTTTAAATATCTACAATAATAAATTCAGAAACCTACAATACGATTCCAAACTGTGATAATATGTTATTTTTCAGCAGACTAGTTATTAAATCTGATTCTGTTATCTTAAATAAAAACTACCGTGTTGATGTAGAAGTTAATATCTGCAATCAATTACAACAGATTTGTGACGTAAACTTTTTAAATTAATTCGAATTTATCAATTATCTCAACTGAATTTGAAACAAATTACAATGTATTTTTAGAACAATTTAGAAATAATTACAAATATTAAATTATTACTATATCTTTTAATAATACGTTTTATTTCACATTAATAAATTCAATAAATAATCAATACCTATTCTTTTTTAAAAAGAATCATATCTGGAATATCCAGTAACACTAAATGCTAAGTGATTAAAAAAAATAGTAAAAAAAAAGGTTATAAAACAACATTGAAATATTTTCAAAAAAGAAAATTGTATTATGCAAATATTATCTGCAAACGCTTTTAAAGGTTTTCTTACTTCTGAGACAAATATCCAAGCAATTATGTGGCAATAAAGTATTTTAATATGGTTTTTGTTAGATAATTGTTGTCTAATTAAAAGTAAAAATGGATCTCGTAAAAGAATCCAATACTCATAAAGATGTTTCAAATGAAGAAATGGATGTCGGCGAAGAACTTTCTGCAAATTCTGATAAAGAAATTTCAAAAAATGTTAACATATTTGAATCCTCAAAAGAGACAGATGAGGTAAGAACTGAAAAACCTCTGAATGATATTTCAAATAAAACAATTCATAAAGAAAAGACGACAATTAGCTTATGTCAGCCTATGGATCAAAAAGACTCCCCTAAAGAAAATGAGAAAAATAAAAGCCCTCTAACTCAAACGAAGACACAAACGAAACCTTCAAAATTAGCTTCTACGAAAAGATCTCTTGAAGAAATTTCTTCAGCGAGTGAATATTCTCCATCTAGAAAGAAATTACTGCTGGATTCTTCTGAAACAACAGAATCCTCTTTCAGGAGGCATGCGTCACCAATCTTAATTGATCCCAAACCTACTTCTCCTGCGAGCGTATCTTCCAATGCATCCTCAGACACGGAATCTTGTGTTTCTTTCTCCTCGCAGTCATCATTTTTAAAAACTCTCCTGAAAGATCTGAAAGACAACATATCATCGACACCTCCTGATCAAGAAGTTTTTAAGAAATCATATTCTTGTGATGAATGTTTCTACTCTAACATGGCTAAGCACTTGTATTCACTGTATATTGCATTAAGTAGAGAATACCAAGATGTGATGAATGCGCGTTCTATGTACTCAAATCAATACAAAAATAAATTAGGAGTTAAATACTTTGTTTTTCCTCTTTTTCATATACTTATGAAAGATATATTAGATTTGGTGGATTTTTTTAATGGAAGTGATTCCTTTGTAGAAGATTTGGGTCTTTTAAAAGATGTTTTTCAGCCAGAAGAAATTAAATTACTATTCGTGAGACCCTTTTTAGAAAACGGAATTCAAGAAATTGAAGCTTTCAATTTAAGTCAATTAGAAATGGAGTTTCAAGATTTATTTGCAAAAGAATTTTCTGATTTTCATAATGAAAGAAAACTGAACTGGAAAGGTTGGTATAATGATCTGAATTGTGTAACTTTAGTGCCTGTTGTAACTATAACCAGCAATGATCATAGCTACCTGATATGTAACATAAGGCAGAATAATGCTCTAGTTAAAAGCATTGTTATTTCTATTTGTCAGGAATCAGTAAATGTGTTAAAATACATCTTTATGGAAAATACTGTAAAATCTAAAATTGATACTGCACGTTTTATTTTAGAAATTTTCGTTTTGTTTAAAGGACTTTCAAATGCTAGAAGACAGATCGTTCAAATGCTTTTATTTAAGCCCCAAAGTTCATGCATTGATACTAGTATTCGTATCTTAAAAGTAAAACTTAGCTTTCTCATTTACTTTCAGATTATACTACGTATGATTACGTGTTCATTTGACAAATTTTTAACTGAAAGCAGTTGATTCATAGATATGTTATTTTAAGAAAAGTAAATGTTTAATTTTTTCTCATTTAAATATTAATTTTTAATTAAACTGAAAGTACATGTATTCCGAATTCTCACTCTCTAAGTAATATTTGTTTTCATTATTTTTATGTATACAATTAAATGAAAATGGAATTCATGTGTGACTTGTTTTAAGTTTAAATAAAATTAAACTTTAAGCACTCTTATTTTCTTGTTTCAGAATTATTTGTTGAAAAGTTGCGAATTAAGTATAATTAATTATCTTTAAAAAGTTAAATTCTGAAACAAACTAACAGAATTCCGATGTAATGAGTTAATGTTTTTAAAAGCAACTGCTTTTCTTTATTGAAAATCATATTTTTATACTATTATGTAATTTAATAATTAAATATAATTGAGATTTTAATTGTTTTCCTTCAATATCGATAAAAAAATTGGCATAAAACTACCTAAATTTGGGAGCATTCATTCATATTTTTGGCTTATACTGGTTTCAAATATAGTCATAGAATCTAAAATTTCAAATCAAATTACTTTTAAAAAAACTTATAAGCAAAGTTAGCAAAAATTGTTGGAATTTAATATAAACTAGAATTTTATTACCTGTTATTTCTATAGATTGCTTTTGAACTCTTACATATTAACTAGCATGTTTAAAAAGTGCAAATAATTGAACTCAAAAATTAAAGTAGATACGAAATGAAAAATTTTAATAATGTTGCATAAAGAAATTTGAAAAATTTAAACAAATCTATAGTTTAAACGTGTTTTTGAAAATTTGATTTTAGTAAAATTGTAATAAAATTATGTTTGAAATTGTTTCTGGTAAACCCGTAAAAAAATTTTAATATTTTATTTAAGAATACATTTTATAGATTCCTTAAAGATTAGACTTATGAAAAAGTATTACTTATCAGAATTATGTATGTTGAGAGATTTAAAAAATTAATTAAATTTTGTAATATTCTAAAAGGCTTTTGAAAATAGATCTTGTATGAAGATTCTAAATGAAAAATTACTTCCTTTCCCTACGAAATTTTTATTTCAAAGCACACACACACATCATTATCAATCAACTCATTAATTTAAAATCAAAATCTCTGTTTTAATCTTTAGTTCCTAATCCGAAGAAATATTTTAATTCAAAACATTTATCGATGTATGAAGTGTAATTTCAAAACTATTATAGTCCCCATATAAATTTCATACCAGGGTCTTAATTTATCAAATTTCACTCAAAGAGACTAAAAATATTTATGTCTGGAATAATAAAAAATCGAAGAAATCCATTGTTTTTATGTTTACTTTTTGAATGAGTTTAACTTCATTGGTGGTATTTATATCGCATAAGAAATAAATGAGCAGCTAGTGGTACTCTAAATTACATCACAAAGCAAAGCAATTTGGAAGTTAAATTACTACTTCAGGCAGGCGAAAAACGCCTAGGAGAAAAATTCATGTCAACATCGCAACTTAATTTTGATTCCATTTTTATGATAAAGTTAAAAATCTGAAAATATTCGTACCTTATATAATTTGTTTATTTTATGGTACGAATATATATATATATATAATTTGTGTGTGTAAGTTAAATATATTTTTACTCTATCTTCTCAGATCTATCGAATAAGAATGTCATAGAAATATTATTATATCCTCTTTGGAGATATAATATTTCTATGGCATATTTCTAAAGTACCCAACAAAGTTAACAATTTGTAGGTTCAACTCCTCCCTTAGGCAGTAATATTCATTGTGGTTAATTCCTTCGAAACTTTTTAAATTTAAATTTTTCTTCAGATACGAATGCATTTTTCCCTCCATCAGTTGCTATTTCAATTATAATTAAAGTTTAATAGAAATTTAACTTTTTAAATAATTTTCACTCTTAGACTATTTTGAATTGAAAACAAATCTAGTTTTAATGTTACAAATCTACTATTTTATTTCTATACTATTTAGAGAAGCTATCTATATAAGCTAGATTGAAAGGGACTGCAAAGGGATATCAAAGAAAACCGTTTCTATTAAATACAAAAGATTATAGATTTTATGACCCAGTCAGACTTTTGAAATAAAGAAACTTCTTAAGAGTTCCTTAGAATTCAAAACAAACTCATGGCTTGTGAATTAAACTCATACTAATAAAATGTTTCGATACATGCCATTTAAAATAATATTTATCAATGCGAATATTTTTATGGAGTACATTGAAATATACAATTCCATGATTTACTACAATATATAAAAGCATTAGCAATAGAACAATAACTTACCTATAATATATATATATATATATATATATATATATATATATATATATATATATATATATAGCAATAAATACAATGTATAGAAAATGCAAATACAATATTATTCAATAAATGAGTATTATTGGTCTTTCGTCTTTGTCAAAAAAGGGTGTCTGTTTTGCATAGTTGACCATCTCCCTCTTGATGAAGACATGGACCCTATGCTGTTTCCTAAATTATATTATATTACATAGCTTACCCAGATAGCAAACAACGTCCATTGTACATCCCTCGGACATCCAAAACATCCATATTTGATCCTCCGACGTCTTGGATGTGATTTGGACGTCCTCTGGATGTTCTTTGAGAAAGTCCTCAGGACAGCCTTATAAAGCTCTTCTAAGTATGTCGTTTTATGGATCTGGACAAAATCAGGAAAAAATCAAGGTAATTACCTTGATTTTTTCCTGATTTTGTCTTATTGATTTTAAATTGTATAGTTTCTTCTTTTTTTATCTTTAAATGTATCTTAATATATATATATATATATATATATGAAAATTAAAAAATAACTTTAGGAAGTATTGGATTGAAATTCAATGTATTAAGGAATGAAGCTCAGCAACTACAATTTTCACGCTAGAAATATATAAAAATTGCACATGTATGATATATATGAAAATGTATAGTAAAATCATAGTTTCTATTGATTAATTTAAAATGGCTTGTGTCGAAGGAGGTTTTTAAGGATCAAACAATATTTACAAAATTATGTAATTCATCGCACGTTGTCGTCGTTGGACCTGAGTTCCAGCAAACGAAGTTTGCTTCTACTCATTCAACAGTGAGAGTATTGCACCTTTAGTTTTTAATCCAATGTTAATTTTTGGAGATCGGAGTTATAGTCTTTTGACTGTTTTACTATGATAGGCATATTATTATGTTATGAAAGTATGATATCACTAGTAAAAATGCTGCTAGAGGTCTTAGATATTTATCTTCGAGGAGCATTTCTAAATGGAATATTTTGTTGAATTCGGCAATATTGAAGTTAATAAAAAATTAGTTTGAAATTAGCTATTTGCTTGCTGAGATTTGGTAGATTTGGAACCTGGTATAGAATTTTATTTCTGATGAAGTAAGGAGCATTTGTGATCTTGCAAAGGTTTTTGTTCTGGCAGATGTCCAGTTTCTTCAGAAGACTAGGTGGAATGTAATTTATGAAATATCATTATGTATTTATATTATTTGCACCTATGTAAATCCTTAACAATGTATATTAGAAATGTAATTATGAAACTTAAGAAATAAGTGTAAATAATAGTAAGTAATATCCAAAGCAAAAAAAGTGTGTGATTTTAGGAAATATGTAAACAAACATGCTACGTAATTTTCAACTGAATTTTGGTAAAATTAACTTGATTTGAAAAAATGTAAGTTATAATTTACTTTTAATATTATTCAAATTTTTATAAAATAAGAAAATCCAATATTTTTAAAAACAGTGAATATTCTTAGTTAACTAAGTGAAAAATATTTTAATATCAAAATACTTTGAAAGTATTCATAATGAATTCTAAAATTAAACAGTTGCTGTCCATAGAATACTGCGGATTGAAGCTTCAATTTTATACTAACAAACTCCCTCAGATCTACCCAAAAACAGGTTCTACCACACGATAATGTAGGTTTACATTATCGTGTTGAAAGTTAATATTAAACCAAGTCTCAAATATAGGGATCAACTATTGGTCTTAAGATATCAAAAGTTAACTGATTCTCATTCAAATTACGATTGAACTCAACTTAGAAACATGTATCTCGTGAAAAAAAATTTTTTTCATGTCATTGCAACAAATATAAGGCTATTATGGCTCTGACGAATATAAGTGAATATATTTCTTCTATGAGCTTCTAGATACACATAAATGCACCAGAGTTCCGCATGCGGAACAGAAACTTATATGAGAAAATGGTATTATATCACTCTTGCATCCTATTGTAAGTTCATATTTAAGTATACCAGAATCAATAGTTGTTTTTAAGCTTCGTTGTCAAAGAATGCCAAAATCAAGCTTACAGTAAATGCTGTTTCAAGTTTATTCAAACTTGAAACAGCATGGACTAAATCGAGTGTATACTAAACTCCCGCAAAGAAGTCATTGATATGATTATACTATTTTCCAATCCCGACATTAAATGATGACTGTGCTCTAACACGTTACTCCTGGGGGTATTGAGTTTTTTTATGACTTTCTATACCCACCTATTCCATTTTCGCATAGCATATGCAGATAATTGAATTTCAATTAAAGATAGTGGCAATATCACTGAATAATATTCCAAAATCTAGAAAGGCAACCTCCACGCATTGTTGAATTTCTACACATGTGTGAATGCTTTTTATTCTTATTCCAGTTTATTTTTCGGGATAATAGGTTATTATTTAGGCTAGAAATCATCACTGCTCTCTGATGTTCTTCGTCAATTTACAGTGTGTACTTATACATTAAACAGTTTTGATATCTTATACAATTTTATGTAAAGAAGATTTACCTTTTAAAAGTTATATATTTAAGAATGTTAAAATATGAGTATTAAAGATTAAAATGCAAATTTTATTTAATGGTGCCAAACAGTGCATTTTGATGGATGGAGAGTTTCATTGTAGGAGAAAATTTTTGTATTGCAGAGAGCGTTATTCTTTAATAAGGCATATACCATTTTGTGTTTCTTGTACAAAGTGACTATTTTGCATATGAATTGTTGTTTGTACGATGGCTATAGCTCACGTATTTTTTTTTTTTTTTTTTTATCAAATCTTAATCTTTTCCAACACTTCTCTGAACAGTTTATGCATTTCACTCATACAAGCGTATTAGATAATTTCTGCCACATTCAAAACAACAGTAATATTTGCATGCATATTTTTACAAAGTAATATAATTATAATGGCATGATTTGCATCTTCTTATTGTTGCTAATTTATCCAATATGCGTTGAAATAGCCAAAGGTAAATGTATTTCTTTCATATTCATTTATACACAATATATTTTGATAAATTAATAAAATAATTCCCAGAATTTTCTATACTTAATGTTTTTCTTATGCCTACTATTCTTTTATCTCAATATTATTAAATTTATTATTTAGATTTTTATTTATGGAAACAACAGTCAAATTTTCCGGTACTTCATCTGGCAGATTCAGTAAAATTGTTCTCGTGCTCTGCGATCACTTATTATCCATTTCCATTTTATAATCTTTTAATTTTTACTTTACGTAATGAGACACGAAATTTTAACCTTGTTATTTATATATTAACAACATTAATTAATATAAATTACCACATAGGGTTATTAATTGATGTATACATAAATGATATATAGTTATATAAAAAGCATGCATTGCCATCGTGTTGATACAATGTATGAATATTTATACATTGAAACATAATGCTCCTTTTTATGATATTGTTTAATATTCTGAAAAAAGGATTTTAACATCAAGATAGAATATCAAGTTAGAATTTAAATATGCATTACTATTATATTCGGATCAATCACTAGGTTGTTAAATAATGTGTACCTTACAAACTGTAAAGTTAACCACATATTGGTAGTTCAGTCATTAAACTGAATATTATGTACACTTATTGAGATGTTGTAACAAATTATTTATATATATATTTTTTTTACTTTTTTCAAGAATTTATTTTTCGTGCTGGTTTGCAGCGCCCTCTCATTATACACTTCCCAGCCATTTGGAGTTACTGCGTTCTGCTTTTAGTCTTTCTTCTTTTGTGCACTCGGGAATTTTCCCGCTTTTCGTCATTCGATTAAAAGGGATCATCTGTAGAGGAAGCATTTTTTTTTGTTTACTACTTTTTTGCTATGAAAATAGCGTGATATCTTACAAACTGTGATTTTTTACATCCTCATAACAGGTCTTAAATTTGGAAGTTTTGTCGAGATATTAATGCTCATTTAATCTTTTGTTTTCTTAGACAGAAAGTTCTTTTTTTTATTCATTGCTTTCCTCCAAAATGATCGAATCTGAAGTATGCAGATGGTGTGTTATCCAGCTGGAAATGATCTGGCAACGGCTTCACCGAAGGGAAAGAGTAACCTATCCCGTTTATGTGTCTTGATCTGATTTTTTTTTTTTTTTTAAATTATGATAATTTATTATTTAGCCTTTAGGTAACTATTTGTCGTATTTTGTTCAAATATATATCTAACACCATTTGAATATGAATTTCCAATCAATGATCTTCGTTCCTTGTACCACGTTTTCTCTATAAAATCTAACTAGTGAATCATTGTTGTTCCACAAGTATTTCATTGATATCCCACAAAAATTATATGCGTAATTTTGATCTTAACTGGTTGTGTTTTTTAATTAATTATCATCTGTAACTAATTCTCTTTTTTGCAATTTTTCAAATAACAAAATGTAAAATTTGTTGCTTATGATAAAAGGGCTTCGTTTTCTAAGCTCTAAGCTCATACACACAGTATTTTTAACCAAATCCTGAGGAATCACTAAGCCTATTAACACGTTTTACAAGCCATAAATCAGAAATTGAAAAGTATATTTCACACTTATGTTTCATAAAAATATTTTTCAAATAGTTCTCTTCCGAACGTCTCTTGCTCTGTGGTAGTCTTTAGACTACCACAGAGCGAGAGACGTTCCAAGAAGAATGTATATAATAACATATCACCATATTTTATATTATGTATATTGCTTAGAAATTATTGTTTTAGTTGATCTATGAAGAGCAAACATTTTGTTGCTATAATCATGTTTAAAAATAATATCATTTTTTGAGAAAAGCAACATATTTAATTTTAAAAATAGCTGATATTATCGTGAAAAGAACAAATAAAATATAAGATAGCATTTAATATGATAATTTTTATTATAAAGTGAGGCATCACTCATTATTCCAAAAATAATGTTAAACATTAGTGACTGGAATGATAATTACTGATAACCCAATGATCTATCGTATTCCTTAATGGTGACAGAAACACGTAAAATAGGTTAGGATCACAATGTTTTTCTCACTGGAGTGATGTAGTGTTTGGAGATAGGTTCGAGCTCAGGTGTCAACCTCCTCACTTAACCATAGTTTAAGTTTGGCTGTTTAAAGACATTTAAGTCTGCTGAAATAGGCATATAGAAGTATCTTTCAAGCAAATTAGTTTGCCCTTTAACATTAAATCTCATATAAATGGCTAATAACGCATTCTTTTATTTGGTGTAAAATGTTAGTCATTTAATTTTTTTTTGCAGCAGGCTACAAACTAATTCACATTAAATTTAAGAAAAGACCACCGAGCAGATATACGTCTAATACTTACAATACAATTTACTTACATTGTGGAGATCTAAATTTTAAAATATTTTGAATAAAACCAGTTTTATCATTTGAATTTGTAACAAGTTACATTATTTTTCAATACAATTTTGAGAGAATCACAGAGTAAATTTTGTACAAACGTATTTCAGTTGATGTAATAACTTTAATGAGTTCATTGACATTACATTAGCACCTTTAACAGTCATTTAAAATAATAAAAATCGATATCCTTGCCTTTCTTGGAAGATTTGAATATAGAGTTTGTAAGAAAAACGAAAAGTTAAATATTTAATCATCTAAATAGAAAATAGTCTAAATACAGTATTGTAATCAATTCATTTACGAATTATATGCAAAAAGGCTTAGCAGAAGCTTTAAAAACATTTAAAATTTCTTAAGTTCAGATTGAAGCAATTAATAGTTGGCCACAGAGCATTTTAAATGAAGTTTACTAAATTTATTACACTTCAGCTATAGAAAGGTAATTTTAGCCAAATTAAAAGTAAAAATAGATCGTAAGGAACATTCTTCTAATTTCAATAAATAACGTTCAGAATAAATGGCTGATAAAGAAGTGTGTAAAGAACTTTCTCGTAATTCTGATAATGTTTCAGATAAAGAGCTTTTCACCAATTCTAATAAAGAAATTTCAAAAATGACTAATGCAGCTGAATCTTCAAATAATGAAATGTCATCTTCCAAATCACTGAAAAATTACTCAAATCAATCAGTCTATAAAGAAGAGATGAAAGTTAGCTCAGGTGAACCTACGGATAAAAAAGATTCTTTGAAAGCATGCGAGAATAAAAGCCTTCGAAGGGAGTCGCAAGTGAAGCATTCAAAATTAGAATCTACAATAACATCTTGTAAGGAAGTTACTGTGGGTGAAGATACGCAACCCGTAAAATTGATGCCGGAGTCTACTGAAACAACGGAATCCTCTTCTTCCAAAAGATATGCTTCACCACCTTTAATTGATCCCAAACCTGCTTCTCCTATAAACGAGTCTCCCAATAAATCTTCATGCACGGAATCTTGTGTTTCTTTTTCCTCACAGTCATCATTTTCAAAAAATATCCCAAAAACTCTGGCAGACAACATATCATGCATACCTCCTGATCACGTCTTTACGAAATCATATTCTCGTGATAAATGTTTCTACTCTAACAAGGCTAAACACTTGTATTCCCTGTATATTAAGGAAAGTAAAGAATACCAAGATGTGATGAATGCACGTTCTATACATTCAAATCAATATAGGAATATTTTAGGAATTAAATATTTTGTGTTTCCTTTTTCTCATATACTTATGATGGATATGCTAGATATAATAGATTGTTTCCATGGGAGCGATTGCTTAGAAGTACTAGATGACCTTGGACACTTGAACTTAAATCTAACCACTGAAAAGAGAAAGATTCTTTTCATTAGACCGTTTTTTAAAATCGGGATACAACAAAAAGAAGCTATCGTACTGAACAAGCTGAAAGGGAATTTCTACGAATTATTAAAAAATCCTAATCAAGAAAATTTAGACTATTCAGAATGCTCTGGTTTGATGACTAAATATAGGTATCAGCTGTATAAAGCAGAGTTTGATAATTTGTGTCTCAGCTTAACACATCTCAATGTAACTTCTGAAGCCTATTTCAAAAGCATTTGCAGCCGTTTGGTCACCATACGTGAACACATTCATTTTTATCGGGATAATAACATCAAAAAAAGTGCTGCAAATCTAGTAATGGATATTTTAAAACTACTGAATACTCTTACGTCTATTAGAAGAGCTTTTCTTAATGTGCCAAAGAAAGAAAATCTTGACAATTGTGCTTCAATATTAAATATTAAAGTTAACTGTGCCGTACTTTTTAATGATTATCATTCAAAGTTTTTGAATTCAATTACCCAGTTTTATGCAGACACTAGCAGTTGATCCCTTTTTCAAAATATTTTATTATAGAGAAGTAAGATTGTAAAGAATCTAATTCTGTTGCTTAAATATAATTAGCTTTGATTCAAATTGTAAGATCAATGAGTTTTTAAAGTAAGGGGAAAGGGAATAATTGTATACGCTATTTTATGTTTTTGTATCATGAAATTAATGCTGACTACATTTTGTGTGACTCGTTCGTTTTTAACTGTAAATAAAGTTTTTACTATCTTAGTTTAGTTTTAAATAGATAAGTTTGAAACATTAATTTAAATGATCCTTCTTTCTGTAAAGAGAAATTTTTAAGCAATTTGTTTTAACTTTTTCTTTTATAAGCTTTGCATAAAAAATTACCAGTTAACTAATTATAAATCACTTTTCTCTTTAAATTAAAAATGAAGTCTTTTCATTGATTGATGTGGATTAATGAGCTCTGATTTATTCCTGTTTTATAATTGTGAAATTCAGAGCTTCGCAAATTTCATATTAAGCAATAGGGAATATCCTGATCTTTTAAATAGAAATAAAATTTAAAAATCAGCTGTCTGTAACATTAAAAAATTATGTTTGTCACCTTCAAACAAAATGTTTTCCCTACAGCATTTTGAATTATAAACATTTTACGTTTGTGACCAAGACCTATTTAAAATGACTGTTTCAAAATATAAACTTCAAAAAACAAAGTTTAATTTTAAGTTATTTAAAAAATTAATGACAATTAAGTTATTGTGGAACCTCGTTTTTTTTACAACTACTGAAAATTGCGCTGTTACCGAGACTTAAATTTCATATATTTAAACTTATTGAATGCAATAATTTGATATATGTAATCAAGTTTTTTCAACAATGACTACAGCTTTATTTTTAAGGTAAACTAAGCGAAATATTTAATATTTTATAAAACATTTATATTTCTTTATATCTAGTATAAGATTAAACTAGATTTTTTCATCTGTTTGAAGTTTAATAGTTTTAACAATTTGTTAAAGCAGCTTTAACAGTTACCTGTGAGACCTAGTTATGACTACTTATGATGAAAATGGGTTTATACTTCCATATATACGAAACTTTAATTTCGAATCTTGATTTTTTAATGTGGACTATTTGATATTAAGCTAAAGTTTAATAATATCGTTATTTCTTTTTTTTTTAGTTCTAATTATTTTTATTATATATATTATAAAGTCGTATACATAAAGAAACATGTATAGAATATAATTTTATTTTTATTAAATTTTGTCTGTATAAAATTTATATTGACTTATCACTTGTTTCCACGAAAAATTATCCTAATATGTGAGTGTAGAAACATATTTAAATATTAAAATTATTTATTCTTATATATTGATTATTTATCAACAAGTTTAGTTCTATTGAATATTTACATAACATTAAAGGTAAATCAACATTTGGCAGTACCCTAAATTGCATTACAAAGCAAACGGTTAATAGGGTCAACCTTAAGAAATAGTATAGTAATTTCAAACAAGGACTAGTGTACTGAAAAAATTACTTTTTAACACAAGGTTTAATTTTGAGCTCACACACTCGTTCGGGATCATAATTCAAATTATTCACTATTCGAAACATAGGTCCCTACTTAATTATATTTAAGCATTTTTATTGACAGTCATCATCGTGTGATTTAGAATTGATAGTTCTCAAACTAAATTAGAAGAAAATCAATTTTTAACCATAGATTCTTTTAAAATGTTGTAAGTTTACAAATATGTTTTTAAGATTTTTCTAAAATGTGAAGTGAATAAGTTTCCTGGTAAAGTATTTATACTTGTGATTATCTGTCTGTAGTTTTGTCTGAGATCAAACACAATTGTTTCAACAACAATTAAAATAATGTTTTCAAGGATTTTAAAAAGAATTTTCAAACCAATGTTTTCTCTCTTGAAATAAAAGTAAAGGTTATTTCTGACTTTTTACTGTAAAAAAAACTTAATGATTCCTAATATCTATAATTTAATTGAACTATCAACAAACGTAGAATACAATAAAATAAAAAAAAGCAATCATGCTTTTGAATCGAAGTATAACTGATTTTATATATCCCACAGCCAAAGTTTTCCATTCTGGGAAAATTTGCATCCTATATAATTTTATTAAATACAAATTTTTTTTCACGTGTAACAAAATCATGTACAGAAGTAATTTCAACACAGCTTATACATGTCAAATTAGCATTTGATCCATCTTGAAACTTATGAGATGTTTAACATCATTCAAATGCTGCAATTGACTAAGCTAATAGGTTATCTTGAAATGGTAGCATTTCCCCTACTTACGATTATTCCTTCCTTTATTATTTAGCAAGCAAGCAGCCATATGGTTTGCGCTCTTGCCTTCTATTCAACAGTTCGAGGGTTCGTATCCCATCTTGAGCATGAATGTTTGCAGTGGTTTGGAATCCACTTTAAAACGTAGGTCCCGATTTAACAAGCCCTAGTGAGCAAATGACCGTTGAATGATAAACTAAACCAAACCAATCCTTTAGTATATGGATTCCATGATTCATTAAAGTACTTTTCTCGCATAAATATTTCATATAATAAATGAATTATTGCACTAACTATGAATTATTGCACTAACTATGTAAATTTAAATGTATCGCGTCATGATGCATGAGATATATATAACAATTCTTATTTAAGAGTTGGTAACATATCGTAATAAAAAATAAGTTACATTAATATTAAACATTACTCAGGTCATAGTTTTTCAGCTGTAAACTCAGTTTAAACTTTGAATTTAAATTCATGTTAAAAAAATATCGGAAAATCAAATGTCTAGAATGCAAGATTTCTATCAATGATGTTACAAAATCAGTTCTGTGTAAACTGATTTTGTAACATCCCTTTCTTTAAACTAAAAAATTTAAAGAAATTTAAACAATTGAATAAATAAACTATGGTGACAATTTGTAACCACGGATTTGGTATCCAGGTGATTCAGCCATGGATGGCTACGCACTACCACGAATGCCGATGACCAATATTTGTCTTTAGGCGCACAAAGGAATAGAACCACCACTCGTGTTGAACTCGGATGATTTTCTCAACCTCGAAGAACCGAAGACCAGTACTAGTTCATTCCTTGGAAACAAACATTACGTTTAAAGTCATCCTTAAAAATGCCTTCGAAATATAATATCAACATATAGCCCACTACCAAATCATCGCAGTAGAAGAACAGAAGTAGCAGCCGACACCAACCTTTCAAAAACCCTATGCGAACTAGATTACCTTCTACGATTTCTGTACACTAAGCATACCGGGGATTTTTTTTATTTGGCAAAATTAATGGGAAAATGGGTCAAATGACCCCTTTCGGTAGTTTTAGTGTTAATCCAGAGCACTATAAAATAAGACCTAATTGATCTATGGGGATACAACCATGATGTCTCAAGAGGTTAAGAAACTTTACATTTCATTTTAGATAACAACCTCTATATATAAAATAAATCAGGCTGAATATCAACATTTATAACCATTCATCGACAGGGATGGCCTGATCTAACTATAGCTACCAGTAAACCACTGACAAACTTAATTAAGTGAGATATACTTAATGATGACAAACTAAGCGAGCATGGATATATCCTTATCTCATTCAATGCAGTAACGCAGTCCCTATACCTGAAATGCTGTAAAACATAATTTGGCAGTCACACTAAATTCTTGAATCTCCTCGCTCCAAATATTTCTTATCTACTAAATCTGATCAAAAATGCAGTTTCTTCCCAAGAATTGGACTCAAGTACAGAAAAAATCCAAAACGTAATCTTAGAGCGTTGTTCTCGCTCATATAAAATAAAACAGCACCTCTCCAACTGTACACCGACATGGTGGTCACAGTCTCCGTCAACAACCAGAAAAGAATTACTGGCACTCCGACGCCGTTGTCAAAGAGCATCTATTAAGAATCGGAATAAAATCTTGAGTATTTATAAGAAAAAGAGAGGTCAATATGATAAACAATTACAATCAGTAATGAAATCTTCACACAAGCATAGTTTCCCACCCATATAGCTTAGCAAACCAACATTTAAAAACCCAGTCATACCATCTCATCTATTTAAGAAATCTTCCATGGATCATAGAGGCAATGATTTAGAGCAAGTCATAAACATACTTTAAATTCTAGTCCCCATACTACCCTTCTAAACTTTGAGCTCTTACATTGGCACTCCATTATTAAACGACCTTCAATTCACCAAAGGTAAAAACGCCAGAGTAATCAATGTCTTGCATTATGGGAAAGCACCAGTCAACCGACGATGCTCTCATTAACATCACTATCATCATTCATTCACATTAATCAACCAAATTACACACGGTTCTAATAACAATAGATAATAAAATAGCTCAATAGAACATCATAAACACAAGAAAATCCTCTAATAAACCAACTTCCCACGAATCATCAGAAACTTACTAATTAGCCATTATGAAAAAAATAGAACAGTCATTTTAACAACTAACAGTGGCATAGCGAGAAGAAAACAAAATATTGAATGCCCTCAGGGTTCCTGCAGGGTCCCCATACTTTGGAAATTAGTAGCTGACATCAACTTGAAATTCGACTGGTCCAGCATAGAAAAATATTTGGATGCAAAAAGCTCAGTACACCTACAAGCTTTTGCAGACGACTTCACTTTCGTGGTGGCAGAATGAAGTGAAAAGAATCTTGGGAAAGTAGTGAATAAAGCTATCGGTCTTATTCAAATCATGGAGAGATGACTTCAACCTTGAGATCTCTTATGAGAAAACCAAATTTCTCTTAACTGCTGAGCTACAACGTGAGTCATAAATTCTCTTGGGTGATCATCAGTTGGAAAAGTAGTCTATCAAATTGCTGGGCATCACATTTTATAAAAAAAAAATATTTCAAACCTAATATCATAACACAGGGAAATAAAGCCATTAATTAAAGAAAAACTTAGACTTGCTGGTAGTCGGTGAGAATACCTAAAGAAATCCCGAACTGGGTCATACAAAATTGTAACGAAAAGAGTTCTTTTATATGCAGCAACAATTTAGGGACTTTACTTTGTGCCAAATTATCCATGAAGTTCATTCTATACAGAAAAAAATTCCCTTTGACATCACAGGAGCATTTCGTATAACTCCAACGTCAGCACTTCAAATAATAATAGGGATCCAACCACTTAACATTACTATAGAAACAAAAGCAAAATTTATGATTAATGGATAAAATCGAAAAACGTAAAACTCACTCGCTGCAAGCTCCGGGAGAATGGTATCCAGATCAACAGAAAGATGAAGACTTTTCGGTTCTTCAGGAACACGCAACCACTTACTTGCGTCCTGGTCATGTCACGCCATACGGGTAGAAATGTCTGCATTGGGCATGTTAACATGTATACTAGACGCGTGATCAATGGAGAGTTATTCTCTTCATGGACGAGTAATATTAGTTCTAGGTTTAATCTCGAAAGCAGTTGAGGTGTATTTTCATTTGTTGAGAACGTGGAACTCATTTTCATCAAACAAACATCTGTGAAAGAGATGCATACTTATCACGCGCAGCATCTGTATTTATGGTGTTATCTCTTTCGGTAGATGCACAGGCCTCTATGTCTTTTCAAGTGGAAATACTAATGTTCACACTTATAGTAATGACATCCTGGATTCATCTTATATGCATCCTAATGCCATGCAATAGGTGATGCTTTCGTGCTACAGGATGATAATGCAATAACACACTGGGATGGCATCGTGGGTGCTTAACTTGAGTAGGAAACAATTGAGAGCATGCTCGATCACCTAACCTTAACAAAACGAGCATGTTTGAGACGATGGGTAGCTGCTCTCAAATCCCTATTCTTGGACCCTAGCCACGCTTTCAAATGCTTTGAAAGAGCAATGGCTCATACTTCCTATACAATTAATACACCACCTAATTAAGAGGTCCACACATCTCTGCATGTGTTGTAATGCTTCTCGGGGATCATATCTCATATTAAAGGTATTTTTCTATACAAAACTGAGCCTCACATTTGTTCATTGTATAAATATGCTAATTTTTATAAAATCATAACTACTTGGTGATTTCTTTTTATGCTAATTTGTACCTTCATATGTGTTGTATAAAGAGTATAGGTTTCATTAAACTCTGTCTTATCTTTTTGCGTTACCATTATTTTTGTGATTTTTCCTTAATTTATGATAATTAGTTCATTTATAAGCAAATAAAACGGAATCTACATGACATTGACATTTAATCTCCCTTTGATAAACCAGCCAAAATATCACTTCCTTTTTAAGTATCTGCGACATTTAATTCCTAATTTGTCATTTACACAATGAATGTTAAGCATTGATTTGGCAGAAGAACTCAAAAATGTGCCCAAATATTTTCTTCGACATTACAAATTTTTAAATTTCTCATACCACCCTAAAAATTTACTTAAATTATGTTTTCCTGGAATTCTCGTAAGCCTGGTTTGTTACGGACTTCATTCTCATTATCGGGAGGTAATAAGTTCGAATCCCGACCCAACCGAAGATCCATCATATTCGCTAATAGCATCTGGTTGACGTTAAGTATGTCGTTGTCGCAATGTCCTCCATTTGAAATGATACCACTGGGTTAAAGTCTGAAAGTTTTCTGATTGATCTTTGGTTATAAATTACGAAGACTTTCCATTTTCGAGGGAACTATGACATACTCACTGGATTCTCATTATATATGTTGCCCTCATTTACATCTCTTGTAGTGCTGGAAGGTGGAAATATTTAGGCAGCCAGGCATTAGAGAAGAAATATCTCTTTTCCTGTACTTAAATTTACTTCATATAAATCTGTTATATGGTAAGTTAGATCTAAAAATATAATTTTTTAACGTTCCAGAATATGCTAAGTAATTTCGAGATGTATACCGTTTCAGATGTTTCACACACAATAATATAATTTTACACAACTTTATTTGTGTGTGAATAAATTGTACATTAATTTATACGTAACGGGACAGATTAAAGTGTATTTTATTTGATGAAATTATCTGTGTGACAAGCAAAAATTATATTATTCATTAAAGTTTTACATGAATGCATACATGAATTAGTCAATTCGTAACATTTTAAACGGAAACTTATGTGATTAAATATCATTATTTCTAAAAATATTGTTAATTTAAATGAAATTTATAATGATTGAATTGTAATGCATTCTTCTTCTGAACCAGTCTACCGACAAAGAAACTATTTTCTCAATTAATAAATGCTTAGTAAACATTTTAAACTAAGTAGACTTACTAGTTATAATACTTTTATATATATTATAGTCTGCTCCTATTAGAGATAACCGATTTCATTAAACCAGCTACGTTACAATGAAATTTTAGAGAGAAAGAGAGAGTATCAAATACTTCCATTCAAGCTTCATAAAACGTTTGTTAGAGTTCTGAATAATTTTTGAAAAGTTTCTTGTTTAACGAACATTTTGCTTCTTGGTTTATTGTATTTGTAGAACATAATAAAATTATGAAAATGTCATTAGAAGTTGACTAATAATTCAGAACGAAATATGTATCTCAAATTGTTTGAGCTTGTCGTTGCGTGGTTTACAACGGGAATTTATGTTCGAACAGAAAGAACATGACATGTACACATTATTTATATTTAATTAAAAAATATTATTAAATTAACATTTGACTAATGATCATGTAAAAATAATAAATTTTTTCAATGGAGAATTAAGAGGACTTGATTGTTAAATAGTTTAAAATGCACTACATGTGTACAGCTACCGAGTTATAAATTAAAACTAATTTCACTCCGTAGTTAATAGTAATGTAGGTTTGAGTGGTTTGGTTTGTCACTACTTAGTGTATTTCATTTCAAACGAAGACTTAATAGACGGCTACCTATATTCTTAAGCGAGCTTAGTAACTCTAATGACATTCAAGCCAGCAACAGCAGTTCGAATCCAAGAATTATTGAACCAAAAATCAGAGTACTAAATGTTCAGTTACCATACATCTCTGCATCACATCTCAGTGCATCTGCACAAATCTCAGTGACAGTTTAAGAATTGATTAAAGATAGATAAAAAGTATGAAAACGAAGTATTTTTAAGCTTGTAATAGCATTTGAGTTTTAATAAAATTGCTTTATTACACTTATTTTATTATAATTATTGTTTCGAACAGCTAGGATTTAAAATTGCAGTTAAAATCACAGCAATTAAGTTTGAACAACTAAATAATTTCTATTAAGTTTAATCACGTAAATCAATGTATGTTTATATTGGTGAAAACATTTCCTCAGGTTCTTGATTTGTTATTCTTAAAGAACATGTAATAATTTTTAAGTAATTATAAGATTATGTATATTTTTATACACTAGAGAAAATGATAATATAAAAAAGGATGTGGAGGCGAAGAAAATTTTATTTAATCTTTCCATTGACTTAAGACCTAATTGAAGAGAAATTTCATATAACAGTAATAGAAAAATTCAAGAAATTTAGCATAAAATCGTTTTACTTTACATTAACTTTTTATTTTTTTTTTGAAAAATTTATACAAATTAATTTTGCGATAAATATTTTGAAGCAAATCTTGTTTTGACTTGAGAAATTCTTCAATCTTCGAGAGCAGCAAAATTTTAAATTGACAAACTTAAAGATTCATATACTTTTGAACCCTCTAAATTTAATTTTTTTTTCTTCAAATGCATTGTCAATGTAAAATTTGTTCTAATAATTTTTAGAAACAATTTGTTTTTATTCATAATTTTTTATAACTTCGTAATTGCCAGTATAATTAAAACATACTCACACAAAATATAATTTATTTTATCATCAAATGCACATGGAATCAGTTTTGTTGTTGTTAATAATGACATTTGGCAGAGCCAAGTCCGTCCGTCTGAGACTAGGCGAATGAAGTCAGAAAGAGCACCTTCCGTTTTAGAAAAAGGCACCAACACAAGCGAGTGGAAGTACGATTTGACTCATATTTGGCAGATGAGACCTCGAATCTAGAGATAGGAAGTCAAGGAAGAACCAATGCCTGGCTAATACCACCGCCAGAGATATTAATTTGGAATGGGAACATAAAGGACATTATGATCACCAAATATTGTATGTGCCCCAATCACCATTAGTGAACACGACGTTCTTTAGTCAGTGGGGAATCAAACCCACAACCTTGCGATTGCAAGACTGACGTTCAAAATAACTTGGCTACGTCGGCTCTGAAATCAGTTTTGCATACTGCAACAAATTTATTAAGACTAGTTGTTTGGTGAAATATTTTTTTATACCAAATTTAAAAGAAACCAGTTAATAAATTTGAAATTAATATAAAATCTCATTTTTTAAGTGTAAAGAGTTTGCCTTAATTTTCTTTAAAATCAAAATATATGCAATAGATCTTCATTTTTCACGTATTTATTTTAAATTGTGTACATGTTGATTTATAATTTCTGCTAAGAATTGATTATTTTATATTAAAATGTAAATTCTAATCTAAATGTAAGTCCTACACTGCTGTGCTCCAAAATTGCAACACTAAGAAAGACAAGATATATCACAAAAAAATTCATTTTATAGATAACAAAGTATCAAATGATTAAAAGTTTATAGAATTATAGAATTCTGTGATGCGTCGTTCATGCCAAAATATAGACAAAGTAGCTGCCCTTATAAGAGATAAACTGTCACATGGCTTGACATGGATTCAAAAACACTTTGGATGTGTTTTTTGAGTACAGCAGACCAAGCAGCTTCCACCTGTTACCAAAGTTGATCTGATGTGGCCGCTGGTGTGACCCATATAATCCGGGTTAAACAACCATCGACCACACATTTTCTATCGGTGAAAGATACGGAGAGCAAGCCGGATAGGAAAAATTTTCAATCTGGCAATTGATGAAGAACCCTTGGACAATGCGTGCCACGTGTGGTCACGCATTATCCTGTTGAAATATGGCTGTGGGAAAGCTCTGAAGGTAAGGAATGATAACTGCCTCCAACACCTTGGAAATGTAGCTCTGGCTGTTTAATGTACCGGCAATGTGTGCCAGAGGAGTGCGAGATTCATATACAATACCGCCCCATACCATAAGACCCGACACAGGACCAGTGTGGCGGTGCATAACGCAATCGTTTCACGGTGTTTCCAGACTTTAATGCTACCATCATGGTGTTGCAGAGAAAAACAAGACTCGTCTGTAAAGACAACTTCATTCCATTGAGACCACTATGCTATAAACGGCATCGAATGGTACGCGCAGACACTGGAGGATGCGTTACAGATTGAATCTGATGTGATATGACTCGTGATATGACTGAATGATTCCTCGT
>JAPDSC010126563.1:66100-81189 GCA_026290005.1 Latrodectus geometricus
AGATATTTTCGAAGCTTCTCAAACTCCAAAAATATCGAGACTAGAATTCGTAAGATCAGACTTTGCATCTGAATTTAGAATAAAAGAAACAAATGACTTTCTTGGGCAATACACTGGTGAATTCTTAAAAATTGAATTTGAATACCCTGAAGAAATTACTGGCCAAAAACTTTCAGGAGATCATTTTAAGCCTATAGACTCTGCTTCAGTCAGTGACGATTTTGGATCTATTCTATTAACATGGAACAGAAATACATTTAGGGATGAACTTGAAACAAACCTGGAATTTATAATTAACTTAAATGAAGAACTGATATCACTTTTATGCTTATATAGGGATTCTATTCGAGCAATTCTAGAATATTGCTACCAAAGGAAATTATTGATTGAGGATCCCCGTATGAATGCGGTGTTAAAAAATATAATGTATTTGACTCGTGATTTACTGAAATATCGTAAAATTTACGAAATGGAACTCGAAGAGTATAATGAAATTTTAGTTCTGAAAGTCAAAATTGCTTATGAATTAAAGCAGATACTAAAAGCACGTCTTGCAGAAAGTTTAAAATTTTGGAACTGAACTTATTTGAAACGTAAGAATTCAATTCGATAATTGGACGACCTGATTTACAAGTAGTATACACAAATTTTAATCATTTTAAACTATTTTGTTTTACTGTAACCCCATGTACTTTAACTGTAAATTGTTCATTTACTTAAAGTATTTTTATAATAAAAATAATTTGGTAAAATCGCTGAGAATTTTAAAATAAATCATTTGATATTTTTATAAATACCTAATTTGTAAAAAGTGAATACATAAGTTGATTTGAGATAGTATTATAGATCGGCCTAATCTAAATATTACGAATATTGAATCGCTTAATATAAGTTTTAGCAATGTTGATGAGAAGTAGCTGGCCTTAAAATAAGATTTGTTTTTTAAACAAACCCTTTTGTAAAAGATTATTGAAACACTATGAAACAAAAATTTGCATGATAACATTTATTTGGAATCAAATAGTTGTCTTAGCACTAAATTTTAAGTAACAATTGTGGGTACAACTTAGTGGTAAATAAATAAAAAATTTCGTAATTTATATTAATGTCTTAATTTATTAAGCTTAAAGTACTATGCTGAAATATTGAGGAACTATGTTTATTGTTTAAAATTAAATTCATTAAGTGAAATTAGAAGTTTTAAATATATACTTGCATTTTGTTTATATTGAAATTTCTAGCATTTTAAAGTTCATTACTAATAAAAACCACCTTTTTTTACCAAAAATTTTGGTATTGAATAATATAAATCCTGCCAAATTAGTATAATTGACTCAGTAAATCCTGCTTTAATATTTTTCTATAATAAGGGAAGAAAACGAATTTCATCCAAAGTTTAAACCTCTTTCGTATGACAATGATATTAAATATGGATTTTCAAGTTAACAGTTAGTTAAGTTTAGTTTAGATCTAACAGTTTTTAACAAATGATCACAAGATGCAATACAATGAAATGTTATTTGCGTTTTATAATTTCCGTTCTTGATAAGTTAGTAAATTTTTAAATATCTTAATGAGCTCAAATTAAAATTTTATTAATCTTGCTTTAAATGTTTTTCTAACTTTCGAAAAGCTACACAAGACTGAACAATTTACTTTAATTGTTTATTCCATAACTTGAGAGTAATTCTATAATATACCTTAAAATTAGACCATTTAACCTTGAATAAATCAAATATTTTTAAACAAAAAGTTAGATAAAGAATTTGAAGTACAGTAAGTCTCAACATGTACAAATGTGGACTGAAAGTTATTTTTAATTCAGAGAAATCTCTTGAAGAAAATCTCATTTAAACGTGGTTCATGATACTATTATCAAATTTATTAAGGATTTTCAACTCTGCAGTTTTAAAGAAATGAGATGATGAGGCAGTATTAGAAGCAAGTAATAATGTTTGAATTATATTTTAATTTTCAATCTTGATTAATTAATGAATTTAAAGTTTCCTTACACACGCAAAATAAAATTTAACTAATTTTGTGATTAGAAATACATTTTATGCAAGGACATTGCTTAAAATGTATTTCTTGTATACATCGGCATCCAGGAGATTCAGCCAAGGATGTCTTCGTGCTACCACGAGTGTTAATGACCGATATTTGTAATTATGCGCTCGCGAGTGAATCAAACCTCAACTCCGGCTGAACTCAGATTTTCCTGCGCTGCAACCTCTGGAAGGTTGGTATCCAGATCAAGCAAGTGAAGATAGCTTCACGAACGTGGCTCTTATGCACGGTGACCAGTCACTTGCGTCTCGCTGACGTCATGCCATGCGGGAACATTTGCTATGGACACGTCAACTTGTCCACTGGACGTGTAATCAATGTGGGGGCTGTGGTCCTTACGTATGAGTCCAGGTTTAACCCCGAAAGCAACAGTAATTGTATTTTTATTTGCATCCGTGAAAGAAATGTATACGGATCACAAAGAGTGTGTTTGGGGTGGTATCTCCTTAGGTGAACGCACAGGCCTCAAGGTATTTTCTCGTGCAAATACTAATGCTCACACCTATAGAGATGGCATCTTGGATGCTTCTTATATACACCCTTATGCCGGAGCAATATGTGTAGCTTTTGTGCTGCAGGATGTTAATGTGATACTACACTTGGCGTCATGGGTGCTTATCTTGAGCAGGAAACAATTGAGAGCATGCTGTGTCCCACTAGATCACCTGACCTTAACACATTCGAGCATGTTTGGGACGATGGGTAGCTGCTCTCAATCCCCTTTCTAGAGCTCTAGCCATTTTTTCAACTGCTTTGGAAGCGCAATGGTTCACAATTCATATGCAATTAATATACCGCATAATCTAGAGCATCACTCGTCGGAGTATTTACTGTGATGCTTCTCTGCGGGATCATATATCCTATATTAAAGATAATTTTATCATACCAAATTTACACCTCTCATTTCTTCATTGTATTCATATGCTAGTTTTTTTAATACCGTAACTGTAGGATGACTTCTTTTTGTGTTATTTTGTACCTTCCTATGTGTTCTGTAATGTAAGTTTCATGAATACCCAATCAAAACTTTTTGCCCTATCCTCATTTTTGTAATTTTCCTCATTTTATGATAACAAATGTATATTCATATATTTTGATTAGTTATGTTAATTCGTATTAAAATAATATAGCTAAGTATTTTAGTTATACATTTTTCCTGCAACGATTTTATTACAACGATTATATAAAAAAGATATTCAGCGTACCTTTAAAAAATTGACAATCAAAATTCTAATTTTTTTCTATATTTCCTATTTTTATTTTGATCTTGGGTAATTATTGTTAAATGTTTCTCATTATTTTAACTGCTTACTTTTCCTTTATATAATTAAACATCTTTCTATAATATTTATATTGAATGATAGTTATATCTTCTAATGTATTAAAATATTTTAAAAAGGAAAAATTTTAAAATTAGTAGTCTCTAGCGCAATTGTGTCCAAGTAAAATGAAATTAATTTGATAACTTTTGGTGATATTTAATTTAGCATTTTTTGATATTTTGATCATTTTGAAAATAGTAACAATCGCTGAAAAATATTTATAAAATATTTTGAATAATTATTTTTTAATTCTAATGATTATATAATTTGTATAATGTTTACAAGTAATAACTAAAACTAAATTTCTATCACGTTGTTGTTGCTTATGCCCCTGGTGCAGGAAAGCCCACACCAGGTCCAGAAGATCTGGCACAGGGTAGTATGTAGCTTCTTTCTTGGAGAGGAACCACAAGGCCAGAAGATTCACTTGACCTCTGAACACACGTGCCATAGGTAGCAGTTTATAGGGTAGGCAACCATTCATAATCTATTCATACAAGGAAAGAAAAAAGACAAGATAGAGAGAGAGAGAAAAAAAGTAAATCCATGCCCGAACCGGGATTCGAACCCAGACCTCCCTATCTGCAGTCAGTCATGCTAACTACTAGACAGCGTAGGTGGCAATTTCTATCATTATTTATAAATATATGTAATATTGTATGATTCTAGCATAAGTCTTATTTTCTAAAATAATTTATATCTATATTAATAAAGTTACTATGAGATTAAACTGATTATAAAACACAGTATGATTCTTTCCAATTTATATATAGAAATTTTCGCGCATTTACTTTTATACAATGTCTTTAATTTAGTTTGATATGCTATAAATCTATTTTAAAATGATAATGAATTAATTTTTTCCATTAAAAACAATATTAATAAAAAATTAGAATTTGAAGGTAGATTATCCATATGTTTTCAAAATGATTAATTTCAGAATTTCGAATTCAAAGGTAGAATAAGCTTTTTTTCTCTCTCTCTCTAAAAATGTGTGAATGTATTATGCCAACTCTGTCTAAACACTAAAATAATAATTAGAATTAAAACATTTGGAGCAAACATTAAAAATTATTCTTTTCAGACATAAGTAAATATAATAGAAAAGCATTTCTGTATAGTTGAATCAATGAATTCTGCATGCTGGCAGTAAATGTAATTGTTTTAAAAAAAACATTTGTGCAAAAAATTCAGCTGAAGGTTTTTGAAGTCATCTATTATTTATTTTCAGTGACTAAAATAAATGCATCAATTTTCTTTTTTCTCGCAAGATTAATGACGACAAAACATAATTTATTAACAATATTAAGTTAGTCATATATAATCGTTTGAAATGCATCTGTAGAATCAAAAATGAATCAGTTTGCTAAAATGTTTAGTATGACTGCTTCCAATAAAGTACAAAAATGCATCTATATACGTACATACTCTAAACTCCAACTTAATCTATTCCTCTAAATTGAACGTAATATTTATAATAAGATGGAGCTTTATATTAGAAAATAGAATATTCAATTATTTTTATAGTAAATAATGTTCCATTTTTCAATTCTGTTTCTCTTTATATTTATAATCACATATAAACCAAGAATCAAATCCTCAGCCTTTCGGATATTTATAAAATCAAGCTAATTTTTTTTTCCTTCAAGAGAAAGCTTATTTTATTCACGCATTCATTTAGCTATTTAGGAATAAAATATATTTAATCTGAAAATTATCTTAAATCTCAAACTATAAATTAAATTTTAGTTCCGAACAAAAAAGTTTAATAAGCATCTTTTTTGAAACGTGTAAAAAAATCCCTAGAATAATGTATATTCCATAGGGCTTGATAAATAATGGGTTAAAGGTTAATTTCACTTAACCTTCACATTCTTAAACCAGTTTTCCTCTTTTCCCTTTCATGGAAAGATTATATTAACTCATTTATCTCGATAACAGCAATTTATTTATATATATATATATATATATATATATATATATATATATATATATATGTATATATATATATATATGTATATCCAATATGCTGTAGAACCATTGCCGAAAATTGAATCGCATGGTTCTGCAATATTTAAATCTCATTTTGCTTTGAGGTGATTCAAGTTATTAAAATGATTATTTATTAGTTCTTTTTATCGGTAAATTAACTTTTTGTACATGCTGAGTACGAAAAACTACTACTTAAATGCTGAGGCATATTTAATTGGTGTTGAGGGGAGCTTTGCTCATAAAATTTACATTATCTTTTTTAATATCATTTGTTCTAATTTTGAACATTGAAAAATCATGGACTATTCAACATTTTTTTTTTTAAAGTATAAAGTATGTTTGCGTAAAAAAATATAAATGCTATCTTTTTAATAATTTAAAAGTGATATTTTAAAAATGAATAATTTTATATAAAAAATTAAACTAATTGTAAAATCTGTTATGAAAAATTATTTTCAAATAATTTCCGAAATGCAAAGTATGTAAATGCCCTCTATATGTAAAATTTTCTTGAAATATTTCTCTAAAATTTATTTTTATTTTGAAGTCTGAAACATCAGGTACTAGATACAATTTTTTTCAATATTTTTGAAAGTTTAAAAATAAATATTACATAAATGTATGTACTTTGTAAAGTATGACTTTGATAGTAGTTCAATAATCTTAAATTTTGAAATATTAGTTGTTTATTTCCTACAGCTATCAAAATGTATTAATGAAAATCAAAAAATATTCTAGTGTAAAATTCAAACAAGGTTTAAAAACTTTAAAAAATTTACATTATAACTGTGCCTAATTTATTTATAAAAGTGTATATAAAATATTACAATAGTCTATTTTGCTTAAAAGTACATAACCTGCAATATTACTATCAAGAAAACTCTTTCAAATGCAAAATTCAATATCTTAATTTATGAAAAATTACTCAGTGAAGCTCTGAATTTTGTTGAATTCATTTATTAACTTTAATATATTTTGTGAATCCTATATCCTTCAAACGCTAATTATAATGAATTTATTTTATTTTACTAAAATTTAGTGAAATGTTTGTTAACAGCAACGTGTAATAATTATAAGTTTCTTTATGTTGAAGCTAAACTAGTACTAATTTACATAATTGTTCTAATACAGGTTAATAAGTATAAACATTTCACTTTTTGTAAATTTGGCTCATGAACTTTAATGGTGTTGTCATTGGAATACTTTTTGTATCCTTGTCATTCTCTTTAGAGGTGGGATAAGAAAAAATATGTTTTAAAGAAGTGGATTAATTTCATTTGTACACTTTCGCATCCAAATTTCTGCAACTAAATTTTCCAAAGGAAAGCTATGAATTTTCCTTTTTTATTTCTATGTTATTAAAAAGTTATTCTGCACATAAGAGGTTTGGTAAGCATTACCTCACCTCTGCAACTTTTTCTACAGTAAGGATTAAAAAGCTTGTGGTAAAGAGTCTATATTAATCAATCATTCCATTTTTTGAATTTTCTGCAACTGAAAACTGTTGCCAAGAAAACGTAATTCTTACGTGATAAATTCCTAAAAAAGATTATACACCTAAATAATAAATTTAAGTCTGATAAATAAAAAGCTTATAATACAAAAATGAAACAAAATGTTCGACACGAAATGGAACAAAATGTTCAGATATAACATGAGCACTATGGTTAATAAAACAAAATTTCAAAAAGAAAATATCAAAGTAGAAAATTATCTATAATTACTATTATTATACATCTGTATGATGTCATAAGAACCAGGTTACCAGATTAACAAGGAAATCCACCAAAAAGTGTCACCAAACTCAAATATTGGCATAATGGATTATGCGGCGTCTATGCAAAAAGCGCTAATAAAAATAGTTTTTTTATAATTATCAATTTCTAAAATTTTTCATTAATTGTTATTTAAGTTACAAAATTGGATATTTTGATTCCAAAACTTATCTCATTATTCGATAGTTAGAAGATTATTTTAAAGATATTTAACAAAACAATTACCTTCAAGCTGCATACAAAGAAATATCTTCATAAAAATAACTTTTTTGAACATTATTATGTTTTCTTTAATAAAATTCTTTTAACCTCTTAATTAGCTAAATATAAATAATTTATACTAAAACCCTTTCGAAATCTAATAATCTTTTAATAGAGTTTTTCCCCCGTTATAAGATAAGCAATTAAATCTGTATAAATACTAGGAATTAATTTTGTATACACGTACATAAATATATGAATTGATAAGATACCTTTGCAATTGGTTACTTTTTAAATGTTATAAACACCTTAAACTCTTCACATCGAGGTTAATACCATAGCATACAATCTCAGTTACAACTAGTCCCTTGATTCGACATAGGCATTAATCTTTCAGATGATAAACAGAAAAAGTGTTCGGTGATTCTGTCTCTGATAGGGCAAGGAAAATGAATTAAAATTAATTCTTCTGACATTAACATTTATTCAGAAAATCCTAGCATAAGAAAAAAAATATTTCTCCAAATATTGCCAAAATCACTTAATTGAAGTTTTAATAACTATTTATAGTCACTAAAACTTGATTTTTTGTTAGGAATCGATGCTATGCCAAAATAGCACTCGTGACATTTAGTGCAGAACACAAAATAGAAGCTTTCTTTTCAGCAAAAGAAGATGCGAGTCATTACTATTGAAATTTATTATTAGTGTATCTAGAGTATAAGGTCTATTAGAACAGTAAATTATTTCCAAAATTATTGTTGCTTATCCCCCTGGTACAGAAAACCCACACCAGATAAAGAAGATCTATCATTGAGTAGTATGCAGCTTCTTTTTTGGAGAGGAACCACAAGGGCAGAAGACTAACTTGACCTCTGAAAACACTTGCCATAGGTACCTGTTTGTAGGATAGACAACTATTCATACAAAGAAAGGACAAAGACAAGATAGAGAAAAAGTACATCCATGCCCGAACCGGGATTGGAACCCAGCCCTCCCTATCCGCAATCAGGCATCCTAACCACTAGACAGAGTACGGGACATATTTCCAAATAACGTATGAAATCATATTCATTGTGATTTAAGTCTGGTTGTTAAGGTAGGTCTGGATCGGAAGGTAAGTCTGTTTCTTAAGGTTCTTTATTGTATGTATTTCTAGTATCAGTATCGTAAAAGGTGCTAAACATATCTGATTTACTTTCTTAGGAAGCAAATATCGTCATGTGAAAGTCCACAAACGCCCAGAACATCTATATTTGATTTTCGGACATGTTGAATGTCATTTCAGGAAGTCTTAAGGACTTCCCAAGTAATCTGAGTTTATCCTTTAACGATTTCATTTGGACGACCTGAGAAGTTTTTTCTACATCTATTTTTTACCAACCTCTTTTTAAATTTTCTGGAAAGGTTTGTGAGTTACATTCAAAACTGAAAATGCATCTAGTGTTAGATTTTGTTCTGAAATTTAAATGAATTTATATTATATTGCTTTCGAAAGTTAAAAGTGCGAAAACTATGTTAATTGTTGTAAGCAGTGTTACAGACATTGCACTTTTTAAAGAATATAAAATGTCTTATTTCGTCTTCTTAAAACTTCATATAAATAATGACATTTACATATTTTGCAAAGTATATTCTTTTGATTACATGAATTTAATAAATGATTTTCAATTACTAATTCTGAAAGAACTTAGTGGATAATCTTTAGGTTAGCTTTTTTTTATCAAGTTTCTAGTAATTGGAAAATATTAAAATATTAACCATTAGTTAGAATACTTATTCAACTTTAATGTGCTGTCTTTCTTATCTCTGCTACATCGAAAAGTACTCTTATGACAATATGGAATAAAAAATCCTTTGTAAATATTTTTTCTTTCTGAATAATTTAATTTACAATGCGTTGTTAAATAGATGTTTAAGAAATTTTCAGATTATTATGCAGTATTAAAGCAGTCACTTTATCAAAATAAATTGAATGTTGTGAAAATAGTTTATTTTCTCCAAGAACACGAAAAAAATCACTGTTGGAAATCATATATTCATCAGATAGAAGTAATTTATTGCCCATAATTCTCTCAGAATACCTTGATGATCTGTATATAAAAGGTAGATTTTTATAAATTAATATCGTTTGTTTTGTTTTGTTGTGTTGTGTTTGTTGTGATGTGCATGTTGGTATCTTTTGTTTTTCACGCGTATGATGATTCAATTCTTCAACGAATATTCACCATTTTGATCTCTAATTTCGATGTATCTGCTCTCAAGTTTTGGTGACGTGCTGTTGCATCATACAGTTCAACGATTCATGTCATGAATATTTGTAAATCATCTTTAATAAGTGATTCCAAAGCAAAATTAAGTGGTCTTCGGAAATTAATATAACCCATAATGCATTAGGATCATCATTAAAGTAATTGAAATGCGTGATTGATTTTAAAATTGTCCTTCATCTAACGTATAAACGTATGAGCCAAAGAATGTAAGATGAAATAGTGTGTGGGTATTTTTGTATAAAAAAGAACTTAAAAATTTATGTTTGGAAGTTGTATTTAGTAATAAACTATCACACACACTTTCTATAGGCATTTATTGCTTGCTTAAAAGCAAAAGCTTAACTAAGGTATTTTGACCCATTTTAAATAGTGTAAATAGTAAAAATTATATATTCCAAAGGTATATCACCGTTTTGAAAAATTACGATGTAAATGAATGTTAGAAGGCAAAAAGTGTTTTACAAGATTGGATTGATACAGGGATATTTTAGACTTCTTATGTTAGACTTTTATTTTTAATGTTCCAAAAACCTTTATATTAAGAATAAAATGCCATGCGGGTTATCACAGCTTCACGAAATGTAAACAAAAGGAGTTTACCGCGGAATAAAAAAAAATCTTT
This sequence comes from Latrodectus geometricus, assembly GCA_026290005.1. NCBI lineage: Eukaryota > Metazoa > Arthropoda > Arachnida > Araneae > Theridiidae > Latrodectus > Latrodectus geometricus. The sequence continues at coordinate 76,353 of JAPDSC010126563.1, forward strand.
TTTGGAAAGAAATGCATAAAAGAAATGATGAAGATCATATGAGGACTATCACTCATATGTAATTGCATTCTAAGTGAAAATACAAATTTAGAATATTTCATTAATGTTCCTCTTGACTAAATCATCTTGTTTGCCATGGAGTAATACACAAGTTAATGAATGTTTGGGTGAAAAAGATTCACAAAATTGTTTACCTTACAAAGATGTCATATCTATAAGCAAATTTCTTTCGCCATTAATAAGATGTTCCAGTTGAATTTGCCTGAAAACCGAAACCACTATGTTAGCCTACTGGAAAGCTACAGAATTCAGAAAAATTTAGTTTTAAACTGGATCCGTCATGTTCTTAAAGTTACTGCTAATAGTTTGTATATAAACTTTCTTGTATGTCTCTTAGAATTTCGTTTTCCGAGCATTTTGATGGCGGAACAATTATATATTCTCACTCATATTTAGAACATTTTGTAAGAACCTTTGTCATACTATATAAACAGAAATATGTATCCTATAATTTTCATGGGTTTTTCCATTTATTTTATGGTATTTTGTATTTTGAATCCCTTATAATTTTTGCTTAATCAACTATGAAAATTACATGACATGGGTAAGCTGTTTAATTAGGAAGCCAGATAAACTGTTGCAACAACCTAACAAAATATACTCAGAACTAATTACTTATCATAATTTTATAACTGGGGGTTAGCATTGAGGAAGCGACAATTGACCAGTGGATTGCTAAGCTATTTTTGAATATGATCACCGAAGCTAATTTTTATAATCCAAATAAAAATATACTTATTTAACCCCAATCATTAAAGTTGATTGTGAGATAAATAAGAAATTAACAGTAAAATGTGACCCTAAAAATCTGAATGCTTCTGTTGTATTTGCAGCAACAAATGATATCTTTTCGTTTTCCCTCCTCGGTACTGATGAGCCTTTAACTGAGAAAGACCCTACTCAAATTTATAAGAAAGATTTAATTTTAATTGCTGATTTTTTAAGTGACAGCTATTTATTAACAAATGGGAATATTATTTAAGTAAAAATTCTATTTTTTCTAGTGATGAAAATAATTTCATAAGCCTTTTTCTAAAAGCAGGAGATTTTTTGAGCATCCTTACAAATCTTTGATAAATATGTCTCTAGTTAATCATTCTTCTATAATTAGATTATGGCTTATACATCTCCTGTTCTTAAAAAATTAGCTATTTTGCCTTATGAAACTTATTTTGTTGTATTTCCTCTTTCACATTAATCTTTTATTTCTTAAATATGGAGATTTTTATGACTTTTGATGTGATTCAGAATTGTAGTCTGATTAACATCTATGTATAAATTTATTTTTTATCTTTTGTGAAAAAAAATTTTGCTATATTGTTTAATTAAATGCATATCCAATTTCTGTAAATAAAATTGTGAAGCAAAAAATAAACTTGTAGTATTAATACGAGTATTTTATGACTTAAATAAAATTTCATAACAATCGTTACAAAGAATTTAGAACAAAAGAGATATATTATTGTGAAGATAAATATTAGAACTTAAATTTTTTTTCTATTTTGTCATAATTTTTATTTAAAAAGTATGAAATAGCAAAAGTAAATACTTAAAACTATTCTTACAATTTTCTGAATATTCATGTTTTTCACGTTTCTGTGATTAAATCTTGATTTATAAATTAAAACTATTAATTACATTCATTGTTAAAAAATATTTTAGAAAATATGAAATGAAGTTAGTAAAAAAAGTTTATCTGATATTATTAATGATTATTTCTTAAGAATTGCTCTGTCAATATTTGCTAACATTGAATCTTGACAATGTATCCAATTCGCTATATATTTTAAAAGATATTTAATTCAAAATTATTCTTAATACAGTGTTTATTTTTTTCATATAACAAATTGTGTTGCTTTGGAATTGCGGGATTCTTTTGCATTCGAGTTAATCACCAAAATTAGCTACTGTGTTTTGGCTTTTGTTAAATAATTTTTATCACAAATATAGAAATTTGTTTTATTTTGATTACAATGACATGTTTTTATTTCGTAAGAACGTTATTAAATTTCTACATTATTTATAGTTGCATAAATAGTTCCTAGAAAACTTAAATATTTTTTAGTTTCCTTTTTTACCATTATTTTAATGATGTATTTATTTTTACAATATTTTATATTTTAATGTATATTATGTGAATTTATTAATATGTGAAATCTTAGTTAAAAATTATAGATATTATTTTTCATATTTTATGCCTGTTTTGAAATTAATACATATTTTTATTTCGCAATGAGAATGTGTATTTTGCCTAAACAAAAAATACTTTGTGTACCGACTCACTCCACTTTTTTTCTACTTCATTAAGATTTGCTTTGGTTTTTCTTGAATTTTAAAGTTTCTCTTTTTTCTGGAAACATCAAAGAACAAAACATTTTCAGTTTTGTTATTTGATGATGAATTATAAAATCAAAAGTTAATAAATATATTGTATTGTTTCAATTTAGTAATAATTTCACGTTAGCTACTCAGCAGGAAATGGAAAAACTTCCGAATTTAACAATGTAATGTATTTACTGCTTAAAAATATTTTAAAAATTACTGTTTATCAAAATATTAATACATTCCTTAATAACTGTTATATTTTCTGCCATCAGTCAACAATAATTTATTAATTTTCTTTCTTCTTTAAATTACAAGACAATAAAAACATTTAAATGAAAAGATTTATTTACTAATTTCAGTTTAGAAGTTTATTACAAAAATATCATGTAAAGTGTTAATATGGGAAAAACTAAAAGTTTAAATTTTATCATTTCTTATATATAATATACATATAATAATTAGTTTGTATTATTTTAATCCAATATTTATAATTATAAAACACAAAATAAGTTGTTCTTTTTCTTTAATAAAAGATTGTACAAAGTTATTAATTGGAAAATGTGAGGTTTAAATTTCTAATACAATTTCAAATTTTTGCCATTTTCTTCAAGAAATTTATCATGAGTATAATATATATCTTAGGCAATCCAAAAATTACTATTATGAAATATATAAAATAATAAGTACTTTATCTTTCTCACCTTCCCGAATTTCTCATATTTCTCATTTTGCAATTTTGTAGCATTTTCAACTTTAGATTTTTTATTTATTCATTTTATATTTTAACTTTGAATTGACTTCCTCAACATTAAGAGGAATAGCAATCCCCCAATAAAATGAATGCCCCCATACTATCTAACACATCTAGTATGCTTTGGATTCTTTTGCAGTTATATTATCTAAAGTATTTTTATTACTAATTGATCAGAATTCTCTTTAAGGTTATCTGGTATTAAAATTCATTCAGTAATTCAATCAAAAATTATATTCATGATAATGAATAATTGGTTCACATAGGATGTGATAATATTTTACCTGCAATATCATTTTATTAATTAAATAAAAAATATGTTTAAATTAACTTTAATAACATATACTACTAAAATAACAAAAGCAAAAATACATAAGTTCACAAATAATTTATTTTATTTAAAACATAACTGGTTTTCTTGTATTAATGATAAATTTTAATGTGAAAAATTATTATGTAATTATTTTGCATTTGAGCAGGAAATGCAGCTGTGGAAGCTTTAATAAATAAATAGTAGGAAATATAAAACTGTTTTTACATTGCTTACCTCTTGTTCCTTTATTTGTAATGTAAATAACGGTAATTTCTAAAATTTGGTTTAAATAATTGTATTATATATATATATATATATATATATATATATATATATATATATATATTATAACAAATGCTTTCTTTATCTTAAATTAAAATTATTTTACTTAAGTTGTATAAAATAATCATCCTCAAATTTTTGCGTATCAAAATTTCTTATAAAAAGTTAAAACATCTTTATCTAATTGATTAAAATCATTGGTAAGTTATACACTGACATTATGCGCGGAAGATTTATAAGACTACATGTATAGCTGTTGCAAAACTAATTTGTAACACAAATTAATTTTTAAATTTTTGATACATTAAGATATAATCAAACTCTGGTTTTTAATCACTTATGAGATTTTATCCATACTGCAAGAACGGTTGTAACATTAAACCAGTATATCATTTTTACTGATCTTGGTGGATATTAAAATATTAACTCATTCATGATATCTCATGATACGACATAAAATGAACTTGGATAATTATGTATATTTTTCTTATTCATTAATTGAAAGATTTGCATCAATTGTATGCACTGTTATTGAAAGGAATTTTCCCAATGTTTGTAATATAACTTTTACAGTTTTCTTCAAAGAAAAACTTTCACGGATTTGTGAACTAAATATTAAGTTTGTTATTTCATATATTTGGTCTTCATATTATAATGAAAATAAATGATATTTTAGTAACTTCTTAAGGGGGTACTGAGATTAATATATATGTTTTGTAATGCAAAAAACCCATGTAGGAGAAGGTATTTCATATCATATACTTAAATGGGAAATTAATAAGAATGAATACGGAATATTTCTGAAATATTTATATATTTTCAGTATATATTTTTAGTTATCACCTTACAAAAAACATGAACAATCGGATACACGATAATATTTCAGTTTAGCAAGCTTTATTTGCTAAACTACTTGTATAAAACTATTTTTAAGGAAAAAACTTAAACAAAATCTATAACAAATATTTTATTTTCAGAAATTGTTTATTCAGCTTAAAAAATGTATGTGAGTTTGGGAAATGATTTCAGATGATTATTTTTTATACACGAGAGTTAATAAATAATTGATTTTGAAATTATAATTTAAGGAATAAAAAACAATTTTC
>JAPDSC010126563.1:81589-123065 GCA_026290005.1 Latrodectus geometricus
TTTCAAAATCAATTATTATTAACAAAATCTATTATTATTAATCAATTAACAAATTTTATCAAAATTTTTGTATATAATATACATTTCTCATTACATAATTTATTGAATCTAGACTAATAAAGGATTATTATGTTGATTGCCTACAGTTACAGAGTTCTTTGTTAGAAAGATAAAAAATAAGTGTCTTATATGGTTGAAATATAAAAATTGAATCTTATTGCATATCTGTAAATTATACGCATACCAAATTATTCAACCGGAAAGTTAACATACGGAATAATTCTTATCTACAGTTACGCTTAGTATATACGAATTCACAGATACATGGTCTTTCTAATAGTTCACCTAAATATCGGACCCAAAGACTTAGGATATAAGAACACACAATTACAAAAACTTTTATAAAATTGAAATCATCAGAGCTGAATTTTCTGGGATTGATCAGAATTTTTATTTTACAGTACTTGATAAATGATACGTTTTTGCTTTCTGTATACACAACTGTCGGAATAGTATTTTAGTTTTTTCCAAGTTTCCGGCATAACGACACATACTAGCGCATAATTCAATATCTACTAAGAATTTTTCGATTGTAGAATTGTGTTGAATATAATAAAGTACATATAATTAAGAACAGGGTACGGAGTTTTAATAATGCCAAATAGGGACATTATATCTTAATTATTTAGACCATTCCAGTCATGGCTGTGGAAATATTAACCTTGACATACAAGGAAATCATTAAGTCAAAAATAGTTTTATCTATCATTTCGGTGTAGTATTTTTTGAATGATGCAGGTTTCTTAACCATGGTAAAATATTTCACTGGATGGATGTAACAATTATTAGTCAGCAGAAAATGTCTGTAGAAAAACATCAAAATAGAAGATCTCGACACTTAATTCGCAAGTACTAATTATGATAAACGTTTCCTTTATTTCCAGAAGAAAGACAGTTTGGTTACAACTATTTGAAGAATACCACTTTAAATGGACTTATTTGTAAACCAAATCCAAATTTGTGTTTAAATGGTAAACATTCATTACTTTCAATATTCATTAATTGGAAATTTCATTATTCAAAATTTAATTCGTCGTGGATGGTTTTTTTTCTGTTTCGGACAAATGTAGACAAGAAGAGAAATACTTTGTTTTCACGTTTTGGAGATATTTGATTTGGTGCCTAAATTAGTGCTCCTGAAAATTTTTATACTCGTTTATAGTTCTGTTGACTGTATTATGTATTTTTTGATTTTGTACGATACAAAGAGAACATTAGCTGAAGTTTAGAATTCTTTTGTGGTTCAAAATTTAAAATATTTGAATTGTATTTATAGTTTGAGTTGTGGTTGACAGAAATATGCAACTAGAGAAGCATATTAAAAATAAGCTAACTTATCTTAACTTCAAACAATAGAAGTAGAGAAATTTATGAATGTATAGAATTAGGAAACAGAAACTAAAATTGCGCTGTATAGTGCAATAAATTAATATCCAACTTGGCTGTCTTAAAAAAAAAATCATTAATAAACACTTTAAAATATCGTGAAGTTCTGTAGACAAGATTGCTTATCACTAATGCAACATCATATAGCATGCAGTTTTTTTTTTTTTTTTTTTTTTATGTAATTTCATAAACAAGTTTGTTTCAAGGCCATTTTTTACACACGGAAGATAATTACACGTGTATTGCAAATATCTATGCCCATAGTAGGATTCAAACCCACAAAGTTCCACCAATGGCAAAAGCACTAAGCGTTCGATTACTAGTTCAGTTTCATATATAAGAATCCGACGTCTATATTGCAAATTTTATATATTTTATAAATTTTTCTGGCATTTATTATCTAGATAATTTATCTAGGTAAAAGATTTTTTATTTACGATAAAAGCATGAAATTGAATATACATGTATTAGCCGAAACTTAAATGCAGTTAGTACATAATATGCTTTTACACATCACAGAAAGCGTCTCATTGGAAATTATTATTTTTTATGTCTGTAGTAAGCATCAAAATCTTGATTCTTTGCTCTATATAACTGAAAGTATTATATTTACTGTGTTACATTCACAGTTTAGCATATGCTACTTAGATATGCAAATTAAATTCTATATCAAAGTCAATAATAAGAGAATTATAGGTTGCCATAACAAAACATTTAAAATAATTTTATTTATAATTGAATTCAATAAGAAAATGTTCAATATATGACTGGGACTTGTTTTTAAGTTTATAAAACAAAATTCAAAGCACCATCATATTTTGAATTATTTAAGTAGTTTTTAAATAGTTTTTCTTACATATATTCTTCAATAATTTTTTTTTTTAACAATTTTGAAGAATTGTGTAGATATTCAAATCAGAGAGAGAGAGATAATAAATGTCTGGAATAAAATAAAATCAAACAATTTTTGGCAAATCAGTTTATATAAAAAGTAATGAATAAGAAAGATTATAATACATTAATATTGCAAGAAGTTAAATATTTTTATAAATTTTTTCCCATTAAACTCTTTCAAACTTATCTCCCCTTTGCTCCATTTCTTTCATTTTTCACTGTTTCTCTTCTTTTTTCTCTCTATTTCCCAAATCCTCATAATTTAAGAAAATAATATAATCTGTTATCTCAGTCAAATACGTTAATAAAAAAACGTGTTTCACTAGATCCAATGGTGTATGATTACTTTTTAGAAATACATATTTAATCCGAATATCGAAGCTAAGAATGATCAAAATTTTTATAATGACTCCCAAGAGAAACATTAAAATCTGGGATAAGAGATCGAATAGATACAGAGGCATTAATCACAAGAGAAATGCATAAAAATTGATTGAATTAAATTTCATTCGTTTGTATTTCTTTATTATCATATATATTATCATTTTCAAACTAAAAGAATATAATCTTTTTTTATTTATGACAAAATTTTCCATGCTGAAAAGTTTTTCTATAGAATATTATTAATAACTAATTATAACTAATTATCTGAAAAAAAGTACTCATTGTGTAATGTGTGTATAGTATTTAATAAGAAAAGTAAGTTATATTTTTGAAGCGAATGAAGGGATAAATGAGCGTAACGTATAATTTTTCATTAAACTATTTCTATATGGTTAGACATTAATATTTCTGAAATATAGATTTCACGTTTTTATTCAAATTCACTTTAGTTTGATATTATAAACAAAAGGAATCTTAAATTTCTCAAAATTAATTCATAAATATTCAAGGAAAATACATAACTTTTTCAAATACCTATCAATTTAGTTACAAAAAAAATTAGTTACCCAATTTTCACATAAAATTTTATTAAAAGAGGTTGTTTTTGAAAACTGTTTCAGATAGAAATTATTTATTTTTGAAACAACGTTATGATCAAGACAATTGTATTAAAATGTGTTTATGAAAATCTTTAATTTGGTCTGTAATTAATTATGTTTAAACGTATTGTTTCATTGCAAAAAACTCATAGACATATGTCTTGACTTTAAGAACTATAATGATGTTAAGATAATTCAACTGAAATAGTCTGTTAGTTAACTAAAACGTTCATCTAATGAATAATTATGCTTTATGAATACTTTATCAATGAAATATATTGTTCACTAAAATAAATATGTTTGTCACTTACATAAATATGTTTGTTTACTTGTAATATATTTCCTCAATTCATTTCTGCCGAATAAAATAGCCCTAAATATAGCCAATCATTTCTTATTTTTGAACCATGTCAAGTAAAGACGTCGTCAGGTGATCAGAGACCTTCCTTCCCAGCGCACGTCATACCAATGAAAAAGTAAACTGGAATTACGGGGCATATTTGAAATCTCTTATGGTCACCATTAGTGAACATATTGCAACCCAGGTATTGAATTCATCACCTCTTAACCACGAGAATACTTTTCTGAAACGGTCTAATGCCACATCTACAGATATTTATATTTTAATTTTTGCCAAAAATATATTTGTGAATACCATTGTGTTTACCGGTTGAAAACTATTTTTTCTAAATGCAAAAATTGCTAAGTTATTTAAATTTCCATTGCAACCGTAAATATTATGAATTTTGCATCCTTATCAAAAATATGTAAACTTTTCAGACATCCCATACAAGAAAAAAATATATAATGTTACGAGTAAAGACATCACTTGTAATGTCTTATTTTGATAGAAAGCAAATTCTGAAAGTAATTTTTTGTGTTTTACTTAAGGATCTGGCTTAAGTTATTTAAATATGCAGATTAATATCTAGTGAAAAATGGATTGCTTTCCAGCACTTGAATCAGAAGATCTTATGACTAAATGTAGCATTAGCGTTGTTTATCGCATGTAGTAGAATAATTGCCCACTTCATATTATCTCTTTCTACACTTAAAGAAACAACGGAAAAAAATATACTGTGAAAAAGTATTTTATACTAGTCTTACGTTATGCAGCCAGATACAGTTCTGTTTCCATCATTGAAACATTAGAGCTTACAAAATTTATTAATTGAAATAATATGAATGTAATACGATACTTAGAGGATTTAATATTGTCATAAGAAAGTAAATAACAAGAATTCTGTAATATATTTCACATCTTAGTTATCTTTAAAATCATCAGAATTCACGTTTTTACTAGATATTTTTCAGTAATTGAAAAAAATAAAAGAGCTTTATGCTCTACTGGCCATTAAAAATGTTACACCAGGAAGAAATGCAGATAAAAAAATTATATTTATTGGACAAATATATTATACTAGAAATAACAAGTGATTAAATTTTCAAAAAATTTGGCTGGACAGATCCCGAGAAATCAGTACCCAGAACAACCACCTCTGGCAGTAATAACAGCAGTTATACGCCTGGGCATTGAGTCAAACAAAGATTGGATTGCATGTACAGGTACAGATGCCCATGCAGCTTCAACACGATGCCACAGTTCATCAACCGTAGTGACTGGCATTTGGTGACAAGCCAGTCGCTCGGCAGCCAATGACCAGACGTTTTCTATTGGTGAAAGATCTGGAGAACGTGCTGGCCAAAGCAACAGCCGAACATATTCCGTATCAAGGAAGATCCGTACAATACCGGCAACATGCGGTCGGGCATTATCCTGCTAAAACGTAGTGTTTCGCAGGGCTCGAATAAAGGGTAGAGCCACGGGTAGTAACTCACCAGAAATGTAACGTGCACTGTTCAAAGCACCGTCAATGGGAACAAGAGGTGATCGAGACGTGTATCCAATGGCACCCCATACCATCACACCAGGTGATGGGCCAGTATGACGATGACGAATGCACGCTGCCAGTGCGCGTTCACCACGATGCCGCCAAACACGGATGTGACCATCATGATGCTGTACACAGAACCTGGATTCATCTGAAAAGATGATGCCTTACCATTCGTGCGCCCAGGTTCGTCGTTGATCACATCATTGAAGGCGCTCTTGTCTATGACGAAGCGTCAAGGGAAGCTGCAGCCATGGTCTCCGAGCTGAGAGTCCATGCTGCTGCAAACGTCGTCGAACTGTTCGTGCATACACTTGTTGTCTTCCAAACGACCCCGTTTCTTGACTAACGGCTCGTGACGTGGTTGCACGATCCATTACGGCCATGCGGATAATATGCCTGTCTTCTCGGCTGCTAGTGATAGTTGGCCGTTGAGATCCCGCATGGCGTTCCGTATTACCGTCCTGAACCCATCGATTCCATATTCTGCTAACAGTCATTGGATCTTGACCGACGCGAGCAGCAATACTGCGATGAGATAAACCGCAATCCCGGTACGCTACAATTCGACCTTTATCAAATTCAGAAACGTGCTGGTACGCATTTCTCCTTCTTACATGAAGCATCACAACAACTTTTTACCAGGCAACAACGTTCAAATGCAATTTGTGTAAATGGAACCGGCTGAACAATTTCCTCATTTAAACACAATGTAGGTGTCGCTACTGGTGCCTGCTTTGTATGAATGCACTGAAAAGCTAATCATTTGCATATCACAGCACCTTCTTCCTTTCGTATAAATTTCACGTCTGTAGCATGTCGCCTTCTTGGTATAGCAATTTTAATGGCCAGTAGTGTATATAAAGAATCGTATTACTCTAGTGGGTTTTGTTTCTATTAGTTAAAAAGAATATATTTCTACAAAATATAAAATTGATGGAAAATTTTGAATAATGAGTTTCTTTAATAATAGTAATCACGTTATATGAAGTCTAAAGAGAAAACTTTAGTCATTCTCATAAGGTTTTGTAGATCACATTCTTCCTGTATAAGCGCATTGATGAGCTTTCAGCTTTTAACATCTAATTTTTTGATGAATGAATTTCCATTGCTCAAATTTGTTCGTTGAAATTGACATTATAATGGCCTTTTAATAAAAATATAAAATGATTCTGAAATATTTTTCACTAAAATTGCGTGTGGGAAAAAATGCTAACTGATAAGCTGTTTATTGCTTTTAAAATTATCGTAATTGGAATGTACATACTATAACAAAAAATCGTCTCATTAAGAAGGACTTTTCCGATGGAGGCAAAATTCGTTAGATAGGAAGATCATCAACAGAATAGAAAAGGATTAAAATTTAAAAATACAATTGAATGATTTTTTATAGTTACAAATTATTGAGCTCTAAAAGATGTTGACCCACTTCTAGCCTAGATGCGGACTGACAGACAATGTGTATAGATTGATAAGGCTTCCAGATAGTCATCCTCGATTTTTCTAGTTAAAGCTTCTTGAATTATCTGGGTAGGTCATCATCATTGCTTGAAAGATCTAGTATTCTGGTTTGGTTCATTAAAGGAGAGATCTGGTTTTCTGATATGCCAAAAAAGTGTTTGATAAGCTGTAAGACAGTTCATGGGAACACGTACTTCAAGAACTTCATACTATCTTGATGAAAAATAATGTCATGGTTCTGCAAAGGATTAGTAGCAAAACAGGTATTCCAAATGTCATCAAAAAACTAGGTTTCGGTAGCTAAAATCATTAGTCAATGACGGAATGCTAACATTGTGTTTAGGATGCAATATCAAACAATTTCTCTTCTTAAAAACGCTAATAAAGATATAATTTTAATAAATAATACAAAAATATTGTGTATAAATTCATAGTAACATGCTTGCGGATTTTAACCCAATAATAATTAAATATTTCAACAATATTCTACTTTATGACAAAAGGGCAAAAAAACTTTGACTTGATAATTACTTTTTATCGACGAAGAAGATATTTACCTTTTTCATGATAATTCCTTTCTTTAGAATGTTTCGCTAAGGGAATTTTGGAATCAATATTAAATGTTGATCAGTAAAGAAATGTAGAAATGCAGAGATTCCATATTAACTGAATAAGGAAAAATCCCCTCGTGGAAGGTTTCGTACGAAAACTGGACATTTAAATAAAACATAAATAATCTACGAATATGGATCTCTTATGAATACAATTTTTAAGTAAAGTTTTCATTTACTATGCTCATTAAATCGATATATTTATTACTTCAAATTTTTTTATGGGTACAATAATACAATACGATACTTGTAATGGTATTTTATAGTCACCTTAAACATGTGGATTTTACATGTTTGTTGCCTTATTTACAAATGTGTAGATTTTAAATATATGTAAATAAGGTAACAAGCACATTAAAAAGTGAAATATTTTGTCACAAAAAAGATTTTAGGCATGAAAACTTGGTATAGTAATGACTTATGTAGTAAAACTGGTAATGGCGACAAATAGTTTTTACATAAATTTAATATAGGCTGTTAAAAAATGAAAAATCTTTGGTCAAAATATTGTCTTATGACGCCTTTTTAAATGTTTAATTCATAATACCCCTTCTAATTATAAATTTGATCAATTTGTAAAACTATAGAATGGAAATCTTATCTTGTTAGTGAGAGTAGTAAACCACAAAAATAACAGTGGAAATTCTTAGTCTTCCAAAATATTCCATGAGACTTTAGTTTGGAAACAATTCTGACCCTAGTATACAATAAATACTGAAATTTAAATAAAGATCATCATGAATTGCCATATGCACTAAATCTCATCTCATCAATGAGAATGAAATTAATTTTAATGCGTATAAAATAATGTTCATAAGTTTAAAGACACAACTGCGAAACTTCATGAGTAAAATACATAATGCTGGTACCCTGTTTCACTCAGTTTCGCGATTAATCGTGTTTTTTTTTTCAAGGTCATGTCAAGAAATATATTCATGATGACATGCATTTTACTCCATATAGTTATCCTTCGCAGGTACTTTAATTAACTTGAAAGACCTTTTATAGTTCTTATAGTGTTCGCACAAAATGTTTAAAACTATTGCTGTAAATTGGAGATCATCATACTTGAAATTTACAGCCAACTAGCAGTTTTCGCTTGTAACTTTACAATTTCTAATTTTCCAGAAGCTCTCCATCACACTTAACGCTCAAACAGTTTCATGAAGTCAACTTAATTGCATTTTCTGCAACTGAAGTTTTTTTTTTAAAAAGAGACTTCTTCACACAAATTTGCATATAAATAATTGAAATTATCAATTTATAATTCCATTTAGTTTTTAAAAATATCCTTTTCACACTTAAATAGACACTACCTGCCTAATAACTTGAAGTAGATCCTTAAGCTAGTATATAACATAATTATTTAAAAAAAAATAATAAAAAAAAAAATAAATAAAAACTGGGGTATTTATTTTAGTTTATTAAGAAAATACATTTCTGAATTTAAATTTGGATATCAGTATGTAAATATAAGTAAACACTAAAAGATTGTAACTTTTTTATTGTGTATGAAAATTATGATTAGCTTAAAATTAGTTTGTTATTAATGTTGTATTTTATGTTTATCTCTAGTAAATAATGAATTCGTATCTTATGTACATATGTATATATCCTGTTAAATAGATTAATTTTTCAAAATAACATGTAACAGAATCCTTAAGCTCAAAAAGATTTCAATTCATAATTTCTTAGATTTTTTTATCTGTACTTAAATATAGTACTAATATTTAAAAATTCAAATCTTATAACGCAATTATATCTATTTAATTTAGTATATACTATTTAAAACAACGATTTTGTCCATAAAAATATTTATCCTAAATGAATTTAAATGCATTTATTTATTTCTGAGTGACTTCTAATGTTTTAGATTTGTATGTTTTATCATTGATTCTAGAAAATTACTATGACAAACGCAAACCATACACAAGAGAGGGGGAGATTATATTTTTGCGCTTTATTTATTCTTAAACTAATCTATTATAAAGATAAGAAAAATTCCTTATTTAATAATGAAGCTGAATCCAAAAGCTTAGAGAGAGAGAACTAGTTTTAGCATCATGTATGACTACTTTTAAATCCCAAAACACACACATTTCTTCTGAAATGTGATTATATAATCCTCAATAAAATATTTTCTAAGTACTTATTTACATTTCTTCTATTCAATACGAAGTAGCTGCTTTTAGGTCTTATAATTAACTTAAATTATATTATGCTTTATTTGCTGACCTAAATATAAATAGAAGGAATGTAAATGTAAAGAAGAAAATGAAAATTTCAGAATTTTTACATTTGTGATGAAATAATTTAGATTATATTATATTGATGCATTTTTTAACTATTTCATTTTGGCAAATTCAAATACACATTTATTAAAATATAATAATTAATAATTGTTTTTATAGAAATAAGTTAATTATCAAAGAGGTTTACCTTTTTTTTTTTTTTTTTTTTTTTTTTTTTTTTTTTTTGCAAAAGTACATTTTTAACTATCAGTGAAATGTTATCTTTAGTAAAAATATAAAATTTTGCTCCATTAAAATATGATTATGATTAAGAAAGATTAAGTATCTCATATGTCTTAACATTTGCATTTAAAGAAACAGTTAAAATTTATGATAATTAACAGCATCATGAATAATTTGAATACAATTAACAAATAACATGTAATTATTTAAACTGTAATCTTTCATTATCTAAAGAAGAGCTTATACAATGAATTATATAAAATTTCGAATTTGATTTTTGCATTCGAAAGTATTTCACACTGTACGTAAAATAATTATATTTGTATGTTCATAGTATTTATTCTATTATGTTTTAACATTAAAATTTACTATTACGTTATAAAATATTTTCATACATAATTTTAATCTAAAAGTCACTAGAATTAATATGATTATTATTCTTAATTACGTGTGTTATAATAAATTTTGAAAGTTTCAAAAGCATATAGATATTCTGGATAGAAATTCAAAGAAACAGACGATTCATTTTCTAATGATTTACTGGTTTGCTGATTTGTTCTATTGTGGTTATTATTAAATCTATCAAGATTTAAAAAAGTATAATACCTTTAAAAATATGAAGCTGCCATTGTTTAAGTATAACGATACATATTGTCATGCTTAAAAGAAAGCTTTATATTTTGAAATTATTTTTCCCATACACACACACAAAACATTTCAAATCCATTTGTGTTATTATAAGCATTTAAGAAGATGAAAACAAACTTACAAATAGAAGAAGAATGCAGATTAGTAGTCTCAGTAGTGAATTAATTAATAGTAATTGTAGTTCTGAAACATTGGTAACCGTAGCAAACTAAAAAAATTTCTAATTTAATTGAGTATTTTAATTATAATTTTTATTTTAAAAAAAAACATTAGTTAAGAAAAATGAAGGAAAAAAGAAACATGTTAAAATGTGTTTCATGTTAAGTTAAATTGTAGAAAAATCAATTGTTGAAAAGAACATAATTAAAATCCACTGATACTCAGAGGATTTTTATGTTTAAAATTCGAAAATCATGTTCATTATTTGAAAGTTTGATTAATTTTCAGATAAATTAATGAAGACGAGTTTCAATTTAAAATAAGCTGTATTATAAAACAATAATGATATATATATATACTGCCTGACATAGAATATGCAATACCATGAAGTTTTAGTCGTAAAAATATACAAATTTCGGAGATTATGCAGCGGAACTTGTTATCCAAATAATGTAAAATGCAAGTTGTTCATGTGATTATCAAGCCAGATAAAAGGGACAGAAACGGCGGACAAGCCAACAGTCTTATCTCTTTGCCGCTTAGGAAGTCCAGAATTTTGGTAAGTTCAAAGCTGCAGAAGACACGTGTGGATGAAGTGATGACTGGACGACGAAATCGAAGACAGTTCCGGCAAACGGACGGTTTTGTAAGAGGTCGAATTGTAGGCTTATGTGCGGCTGATTGGTCCTATCGTCGTATGGCTGCTGAAACGTGCCTAGATGCATCAACTGTGTATAGAATTTGGACCAGATAGGTGAATGAAGAAAATGCTAAGGGTCGCATAACACAAGTCTATCTAGACGGACAACAGATCAGACGGATCGACGCATCCGAATAGCAGCTATGGCGGCCCCTCAATCAACTTCTCTTGATATTCTGCACTATGTGCATCCTGTTCTGGATGCTCCAATATCTGCGAGAACAGTTGCACGACGACTGGCTGAAAGTGGCTTGCACACATACCACCCTTTACAAGGACTGCCATTAACGCTAAGGCACCATTGGGAGAGATTGCGATGGTATCTTTAACGAGCCACTTGGACGATTGAATGGCAGAATGTGGTGTTCAGTGTCGAGTCCCGGTTCTGTTTGACTAATGATAGTCACCGGGTGAAAGCCTGGAGGCGTCGCGGAGATAGAGCCGATTCGACTACTATTGTTGAACGCCACACCGCTCGTCAACGTGGAATAATGGTTTGGGGTGCAATAAGCTAAATAGCAGTGCACCCCTAGTAAGAATCAGAGGCACATTGACATCACGACGGTACGTTGATGAAATGCTGCAACTTGCACCTGACCTTCTGCAAGATAGTATTTTCTAGCAGGATAACGCCATACCGCACATGGCATTAGTCAGCAGACAAGCTTTGCAGAATATCCAATTGCTTCCTTGGCCTGCAATGTCTCCTGATCTTCGCCGATAGAGCATATATGGGACAGAATTGGACGTCGTTTGTCTGTTATGCTCCAGCCTCCGTCAGAAGACGACCTATGGAAAATGGTTCAGGCTATATGGGCTTCTATCCCATAGGACAATGTCCACACGTTAATTGACTCTCTACCTCGCACAGTGTCTGCTTGCATCGCCGCGAGAGGCGGTCATACTACTTACTGATTTTCTGGATATTTCGTCAATGAATAAATTTATCTTTTTGTAAATAACAACACTTATTTATATATGCATGCTCTGTTTGTGTATCAATTTTTATCACATTATCCAATATTTTATGGTGTTGCATTTCTTATTCAAGCAGTATATATATATATATATATGAAACGCATTTTAAATTATTTTTAAATGATGTTAAAAATCAGATTTTTTTTTTAATAAAAATAACATTTATTCAAAAAATTAATTTAAAAGAAATATCAAATTAATTATTAATGAAAGATTGTATGTTTTCTCATTATGATAATCAGAGAAACATGCCGAATAATTTTAATATATTTTAATTTATAATTAAGTTTAATTGAATATTATAAATTAAAATTAATCTACTGCTAATATAAATATGAAAACTTTATTATAAGAAGAATATATAATAAGAGCAACATAAAAATCAATATCTAAATTTAAAAAATTTATAATAGTGATTTTAAAGATTATATATTTCTAAAATTCCACGAATTGAGTAAACACGAATTTTAAAAAATTTAATTTTAAGATATTTATGAGAAAATTGAATCAAATTTTAAATTATTCAGCTAAAAAACATTAAAGTATATTTAATCCATATGTGAAAATGAGCTTGTGGATACATTTATTTTTTCCAATTATAAATTTTAGCATATTTCTGTTATTAAATTTTAATTAAAGTATTAGCTGGCTAAAAATATTTTTGAAATAAATAATACAAATTATAAGAACTTCTTACTGTGACTGATTAAATAACTAAACACGATTCCCAAATGCAATATTTAAATCACAAATTTTTAAATTTTAAACCAAAAGTTTTACTAAAATTTTTTTTGTTCATGTACTTTATAATCCGCTAATGAGTAATTAAAATTTTTTATAACTTGTGAATTTAAATGTTATGGAAATCCCAAACTTGATACTTAAGTTACTTTCTAAAATAAAATTCAATCTGTTAAATTTATAAAAAAGAGTATTACTAATTTAGAAATCTTCCATCTAGAAAAATGCTCATCTAACTAATTTAATATTCATATTCTAGTAGATGAAAAATACTTTATATACAAATTGTTAATTCAGTACATTAGTTGTCATCAGATTTAATATCATTTCATAAATTGTGGAAATATGTTTTTGTCTGTGTTTCTAAATTTGAGTGTAATATATAAATGCATATATCTGTGAAACTCTTTGACGTTTCTCTTTTTAGAGAAACGAAAAATACATAATCAAATGATAGAGAAAATATTTTAGGAAATGTATAAACTCATCAATGAAATCCTTAAAGGAAATGAATAATTAATTAAACATTAAAATATTTAACAAATTGATGAAAATAAAGTAGAACACAATATTTATATTTGTATGCTGTGTGTTTATAAAAATCATTTTGAAATCATAAATATTCTTTTTCATGATAGAAAAAAAAGAAGGATGATATGTGTGTATTTAAAAGAGCATTACAGTCATTAACTAAATTTATATAAATTTCTAAGAGGTTGCGAATTGCTAATGAATTTAGTATAAATATTTTTTTATACATTCAAAAAGATTGTCAATTCTTGTATACCATTAAAATTTTGTGAATGTAGCTTTCTAAACTAATAAATTAAAGTCCATAGATTAGAAATAGGAAATTTTTACCATTAGATACATAGTTGGAATTTTCTCATAATTTAAAAAATTCCTACTTTCCTGTCGTATTTCTTTAATTTACAAATTCCTTTCAGTAATTTTAACAAACATTATTGTTTTTCATATTTTAGTAAATCAGATGCATTTATGATATTTTAAATAAGAAATTTATATGATAGCAAAATATAATAATTTGTGTGTTAATAGAAATTATTTTATAAGCAAAGGTGGTTCTATTAAGCATTATTTAGTTTTCTTAATATATTCAAAAGGAATAAAAAACAATCACTTGAGGTTTTTTTTATGTTTTTAAGCTTTTTTTGGTAACGAAGCAATTTTATTTCCTAAAAAGCACTAAAAAATTAACATTATATTTAAAATAATCTGCATTTTTATTTCAAAATATACTCCTCAAACTAGCTGAAGGATATTGTAATTCTTTTATTAAATAACGGTATAAGAAAAATTGCTTTTGCCTGAAAATTGAAGATGAATATTACAAATGCAAACTTTTCTAATTGTTAAATTTCAGGTCTTTTCGCGAATTTTGAGTTCGAAGTCGAAGACAATGATTTAAAAACAGCATATGAAATTTGGATTTCAACTTAAAAGACAAAGTAGAAGAGAATGATACATATTCAATAGCTGGAATTTTTTAATCAAAGCGATGTCTTAACGAAATACTTTAAACAAATCAGAAGCTTCGGGTGTTGTTGGCTGGTAAGAAGGGACTAAACATTCCAAAGTAGCAGAATCCATTGGAGTTTCACAAAATGAGATTTTCAAAATCTGAAACGCTTTTTTTTAACAGAAAATGCAAACCAAAAATCAGGAAGAAGTCGTAGACGTGCAATAACACCCATTGAAGAACATTATTTTATACTAAAAGGTAGAACACACAGAAATAGGAGATAGCTACTTTCCTTCAATTACACCTTTTGCCTCAGCTGCAAGTACCAAAGATTGAACTCAAATCGCCCCAAACCGCATCCACATTGCAGATCTCAATGGTTGTGGACAAGGGGTATATGTATAGAGGAATTCATATCAAGATTCAATCAATTGAGCTAGTGCAAAGCCTCTCTTTATTTTGACTTTAATATTTTTCTTTCATAAAAGTTACGTTTAAAATATCAGTTTTATGGAATTCTATTATCACATTCTTCTAACAATTTATGCTTACCAGCGTTCTATGCTAAAATGTTTATATATATATATATATATATATATATATATATATGTATATATATATATATATATATATATATATATATATATATATATATATATAATTATTTACATAATTTCTCATCTAATATTGAAGTATGCTATGAAAAATAAATATTTGTAATTTATTTTTGAAATACGTGTATTATTAATATAATCAAGATACTCCTCATCGAGCAAATAACATATGTCACGTTAACAGCAAGGAGTAACAGTTTGGAGATTCAACCAGCAAAGAGTGATCAACACAGATGTGTGGGAGCCTAAGGATAAATAAATAGTGCAGTATTCTTTTCTCTGATGAGAACCGTTTTATTATTCATCCTGATTGTAAGCGCATTATCATTTTGACCGAATATGCCACTAATAACAATCCTGCATTCGTGTACGAAGTTGTCAAATTTGGCGGTTGGGTCAATGCTGTCTTTTCCATTGATGGACATGCCACTCTTCTTATCTTTCAAAACAGATAACGGACCTATCGCTATATAAGAATGAGATACTCATATCTGCAGTAGTCCTTTAAGCTGCAGCAATTGGCAATGACTTCATGTTAATGAAAGATGATTGCAATCTACATTGTACTAACTTGGTGAATAATTTTTTTTCGTAGGAAGGAATAATATTAATTTAATGACCAGCATGATCTATGGACGTGAACCCAGCACAGCATGTTGGTATATTTTATGCAAACGAGTTGCTGGAATTTTATCAATCCCAGAAACTTTCCAATGACTGGAAACAACTCGTCTAAAAAATGTCAAAAACAGTACCTCAGTCCCTCATCAATAACCTTATTGACAAGATGCCTGAAAGCCACTCAACTTTACTGACTATCCGAACAAACCATACTCTCTACTAAAAATGTTCAGGAATCAGCTTTCCTGTTTAATTTTTACATGCATAAACTACGTTTTTTGTACCCAAAAGCTCAATAAAAACAAGTTTTCTCTGCTAAAAATGTCAATTTTATGACACGTAGCCTACTACGTCTTTCAGCTAAATAATGCGTCAGATGCAAGATTAAATCCCAGTATCCATAATTTGGTTTAGTATTGTACGTAATAATTTTATACATAATTTTTTATTCCATGTTTTTGTTGTTTCTGATGAGACTTGGCAACGCCAAGCCCACACGCTAGAGACTAGGTGAATGAAGTCAGAGAAAGAGTGTCTTCCGTTTTTGAATAGATCAGCCTCAAACGAAGGTTGAAGTACGACTTTTGGCTCATAGATGGTAGCACCATCTGAATATTTTCAATTTAGAGGTTGAAACCAATGAAGAACCAAAGCCTTACTCCAACCACCCCCAAAGGTATTAATTTGTAATGGGGACATGGAGGACTTTGGGACCCGACATATATTAGATGCCTTAGTCACCATTAGATCTTCGGCTAAGCCGGGATTCAAACTCACCTCCTTTTGGTAACGAAAACGACACACTAACTGACCAGGCAACCGTGGCCCATTATTCCATGATAATAAATTATATGAGTATTCAACGGCACTCTCAAAATAAATGAAAAGTTCTTATTATAATATTTAGACTTGCATAAATTTTCTAAATTTTAATTTCTAAATGCTGTATAAATTTGTTCCGATATTAGAAATATTATTGTTTTAAAATATTCGTCTTCGAAAGCATTTTATCTTCTAAGACAAATTTACCTATCATATATTCAGTTTACTTATTTATTTATTTATCATTTCTACTTCATTTCATTAGCATCGAATTTATTAAAAGTAAGAAGCATCAAAACTTCATAGTATTTTTAATATGAAAAGCTTTATTCTAAATAATAATGTATTTGAAACATTTTTGCCATAAAATTTAACTCTTCTGAAAAAATGATGTAAAGATGCATTAAGCTTATTGATTTTTAATACGTTTTTTTTTTTTTTCATATTTTTCTAAAATATTTTACTTGAAGGACAAGGGAGATAGAAGTTACATTCTTGAAAGATTAACTGTAAATAACTGAATCAAAGAGAGTTAAATGTAAATAATTTTGCTTCACAATCAATTATTTGTGTGAGTGTTACAAAACTTTATGGGTTCATTATAATCATCTCTGTAAAATAATAATCGTGATTCCTGAATTAAGTTAAAAATAACTTTCTCCATTTCATTAAAATTTCTTATGCTTGTAACCTAACAGAATATTTTCATTTATGTTTTCTTAAAGACGAAAAAAACGTGCATTATCATTATCACTTACTTACATTTTGATCTTTAATGATGAATATAAATACATTCTTCTGTAGCCTCACTTATATAGAATTACTTTAAATTTATTTCCTTTGCATTCCTACCCATCATGTTTTGGATTGCATTTTGCATTAGAGTAAGTAAAACACTCTTTTTCCTCGCCATTTTCTGAAAGAATAAAATGATTATCTCAAAATATTTTTAAACTAGCACTATTTATTATTTAGTTTTGTTTATTAACTATATTTTACATAAATTTTTATAAAGGTGACTTAATAATTTTAGAAGTATACAACATAACTAGAGTACTTTTAAAATATTATATTATACTTTTAAATATGTTCTTTAAAAATATTTTAAGCTATTAAGTTGATGAAAAAATAAAACACTTAGGATAATAGTAATATGCCATTCCAATGCAGTTTTTATTAATCTTGCAGATAGGAAAACAAACTTTCAACATATTCAAGTAAAGAATTGTCATTTAATTGTAATGATTTTTCATTAAAAGATTTATAAACAAAATTTATTTATGAATAAGCGCACATCACAATATCTTTCTTATTATTTTTTACAGTAAAGAGAAATATTTTTCTAATTACAATATTACATAATTCATAAAATTTTTTGTTATAATTTTTATAACAAATGCTATAAGCAATTATAACATTTATTATAACTTCTTATTATAAATGTTATATACTTATAACAAGCAAAACAAAATTTGCATATAGCAAGCAAGAGCCAATTCAGTGTGTTATAAATAAATATAATTTCCAGCTTTCCTTTCCATTTCATTTACATGTAGGTATATACATTAAATATTAGATATATTGCACACATTTAAATTGCTGTTACATATAACGCATTTTAAAATTAATAAAAAATAGTATATTTTATTCAGTGAATCATCTTTTTCTTTGCTTTTAACAGTTAAGAAAGTTTTATTTCTATCAATATTATTTACATTGGGATTATGTAAACTAAATTCCTTTTCTATTGTGAGACTTTTAGATTTCCTTAAAGTAGAATAGCATAGGAATTCACGGTAACAAAATTACTCTTTTCCTGCAAGAAAACAAAATTTCAATCTTAATTTGAATTTTCTTCTTTCCCAGAGGAAATTGTTTGTTCACTTTGCTTCAACTTTATATATTCTTTATATTCATTCAATTTTGTTTTCGATAAAAGTTTATGAATTATTACAGTCCTATTTGATCAAGTGCGTTTTTATAAAAAAAATAACATGCTTTTTGAAAAATAAGAGGATATAAAAATGTTATGTCTTCAGTTTCAAATATAAATTATTCAATGTATAAATAAAATTAGAAATGTAATTCGACACTAGTAGTCATTCGAGGCACATAAATAAACTAGTAAGAAAGTATGAATGTATGAAATATACTGAATCATAATTTCCAACTTTTACTTTTTTCAGATAGATTCACACTAATATCTCAAGATAACCTTAAGGCAAAATAAATAAATTAGTAAGAAAATATAAAGATATGAACTATACTGAACCCGTCATAATTTACAACTTCCACTTATTTACGATATTGAAATTAAAATTATCTATGAAGTTTGACTATAAAGAGAATTTATCTATTTAAATATATTTTTTTAAAAATGATTAAAAAACAGATACAATTACACACATGAAAACATATATTCTCAGAAATCCCATTTAAAAGGACATGAGCTTCAATAAAGCAAACAGCATATATTAAGTTATAAGGTACAACTATAAGTGAAAATCTAAATGTCTTATTTTAAATGTAAAACTTCATCAGAATGTCTAATAAATAAAAATAAATTAAATAAACTAAAATATAAAAATTTAGCAAAATTTTTCTTCTAGTGTTATATTGTCATTTTCTCTCACAGCTTATTTATCATTCTTTAATATTCATATTTTGACAACTTCGAAGAGTTATGGAGTATAAGAGTTGAACAATTTGTGACAGTAAATTTAATTTCAAAAAAAATTTTGTTAAATTATTTATTGAAGAAAATTATTATATGAAGAAATTATTTATTATTATGAAAATATTACCATGCATCATTCGATTTTTTTTTTCGATTATGTATTTTATCGCACTTCTTTTTTAATTTTTAAAATTGTATTTCCGAATTACTATACATTTATAAAATCCGTCTTCCTTTACGATAAGTTTCTTGAATCTAGTTCTTTGTTGGAATCAATTTCTCATACCTTACATTAAAGTCATGAAATTTAGAAAGCACTTTCCTTTGGCAAATATTTACTATATGAATTTAATTGTATTGCAAAAGTTGATAATTACTTATGGTAAACATTCAAATAATTTGAAGAGACCTCTAAATTATAAAGTATAAACAATGTCTGTAAAGTTAAAATTTTTTAAGAACTATCCAAAATAGAAGAATTTTGACAACACAATACAAATCTTGAACAATGATTATCGGAAGTCTAAGAAATTTAATTTTCAAAAGAAAAGTTCATAA
Organism: Latrodectus geometricus; assembly: GCA_026290005.1. Lineage (NCBI taxonomy): Eukaryota > Metazoa > Arthropoda > Arachnida > Araneae > Theridiidae > Latrodectus > Latrodectus geometricus. The sequence continues at coordinate 101,352 of JAPDSC010126563.1, forward strand.
GACCATACTTAAGAAAATATCCAGTTCTCTTCTTCTGATGAAAAGTTAGAATGGAAAATACATGAAATAAGGCATAGAAGATATCAAGTTAAAACTGTTGCATCTTGAAAACCATGATAGTGTTAATTACTTTGAGAACATGAAAACTGTGATGGGTTGACATATTCATTGCATCCCTCCAAGTAAATGAAGAAGTGCTCTTAAGAAAGAAATAACACAACTTACTTTGAATTAAAAAAATGGGATTACTATATTCATTCAATCAACATGTACATATATGTGTCAATGTGTAATTAAAAATAAATTATCAAAATACTTATAATTTATTCACAGATTTTTTCCAATATATGTGGATGGTTCCCTACAGATGCCTTAATCTCATTTAGCTTAACATGAAGATTTTTTTGTCTTGATGGAGATTTTTTGTCTTGAAATATAAATATTGATCATTCATCTCACTTGAAATGATGCTTTCGTAGATGTTCCCTCAAATTTTGTAGAATGTAATTCATATGTGTTTCTGTTGTGACTATAATCTTTTATATATTCCAAAGAAACTTTTTGTTGACACTTTGTAATTGTTTCATTTTTAAATTGATGAAAATAATCAAGCAATGTTTCATTCAAAAACGTGAGGAAATGTTAGAAAATAGTTATTTATAAATACAGCAATTTAAAATCTGAATTACTATAAAAAATTATTTCTGTGATACACTTTAAGAACGGCCGAGCCTATAAGACTTAACGCAAGTGCTCGTGTGTTAATTATATTTTATTTGATAATTTTACATTTATGATCATTTCAAAGAAGAAACTTAACTATGAAACACTACGCAATCCTATGAGGAAACAGTAATTTTTTCATGAGAAGTTACAAAGGAATAAAATATTATAAGCAGTAAAAATATAAAAAAAATTAATATAACAATCATAATCCATGGGCAATAAAATGAAGTTATTTATGGAGAATTGAAAGCTATAATTTAAATTTTATTTCTCATTAATATAAATGAGATCATTATTGTTATGACAATAATGTTAATCAGAGTAATTAGAAATAACTCTATTTTACAAATCAAATATTTCATAAATACAAAGTTTCCTTAAAATTGTAAATTACAATGAACGATACCATTTATTTTATTAAAGTAACTTTTCCAACTACAAATTTTATTATCAGATACTTTGCGTGTGTAGTCATTCCTTGTTTTAATAAATTTATGTAAAATAAATTTTTTGTAAAATTTTAACATGTGTTCAGTTATTATTCTTTTAAGGATTTAATGTTTATCTTTAAAAATATTTGACAGAAACAATATTTGATTTATGGGACAATAATCCGTAATTTTTACTTAAAAAACAAAATAATTGACAATACATTATTTAATATTTTAGTGAATATTTACAGTATTTTTCTATCTTTTAGTTAGAAATAAATTGGAATTTTTTGCATCTCAAAAGAAAATAAGGAATACAAGAAAAAAATCTTTGCAGGAGATATCAAACAGAACAGGAACTAAAGATTTCAAGAAAAGACTTCATACCTACGTTTCTAATATAATGCACCAGGACCATTCTTCAAGTCCTGTGCTGGCTAGAATTTTCTGAAAACATTTACTTAGGTGCATTTAATGTCTTTTCAACTAATAAAACCGAGATGGCCATCTATATATTCAAAAGTTGAAATACTTTTCATATCTGGGTGAAATATTAGATTTGAAAGAATATTAAAATATCCAACTGAAAACTCCAACTTTTTGATATTTTTTGCTCTCACACACAAGCCCTGTTTTTCTTCATAAAATTGTGAAACTCATAAGGTAACATTTGAAATAAAAATATTTTCTATCAAAAATATTCGATAAATAAGAGACATATTTCGTGCTATGAAAATTAAATTTTTACCGTTTTAAGATACAAAACTGAATAATAATTTCATATTTCAATCAAGTTTTAAGCTGAATTTTTCCACGAATATGCTATTGTTACATTTTTACATATGTAAAGTTCTTTTGCTATGAAAATTTAGAAACTTGAATAGCAATATCAACATTAAAATTTCTAAATTTTCAAAGCAAAAGGAATAGAATTTTGGAAAACAAGAGAGAACATCCCTGATAAAATTACAAATTATTTTTAAGAAACAAGAACTTCGATCACTTTAAATAAATCATGATATAAAGTATTAAAATGTAATAAAATAAAGATTTTTTTATAAATTTATGCATTGATAATAATTATTGAAAATTCCAAAATTACGAAAATTAATATCATAAAATATATTTCTCTTATTCTCCTTAATTAGTTTTGTTCTTTGGAATCCATACAAATTACAGAAATTCTCAGATATACATCTACATATTTGTGTTCTATGTTTTTCAATATAAGTTATATTGTTGTATTTTTATATCCTGTTCTTATTTAAACAATTAATTTTTATTTCTCATATAAATTCTGTATCATAATAGATTAATGCAATATTGAAGATTTAAAAATCATTTCATCTTATTTCCCACAGTTAAAATTATTCTAATTAACATACTAAGACCAGAAAGTGACAAAAATTCCTTTTCAAATGTCCCTTAGAATAGGATTTCACTAAATTAATGGATATGACACCAGATCATCCATCGTTACAATAGTTACATTTAATTCATCTATTCTACCATTGCTTTGAACTATCGATATGTCCCGTTGGTGCAAAGTATGCGATGTGTTATTTGAAAACATTTCGTAGAGGCCATTAGTCGAAAGGGATTATATTGACAGCTAATTGCTATCAACTTTCTTACACAAACAGAATTGAAACCACATAGCTAAAATATCATTATTAATTAAATTTGCAATAAATGATGCATTGATCTAATTTATTATAAATGTATTCATTTATGATAAATTACATGTATGCATTCTTTTTCTGTAGTCCTTTATAATAAATTAAATTTCGATCTGATTTATTACAAGTTCATTATTTCTGTTTAACAGTTTAATTAAGTATTTTAGTATTAAAGATAAAAATTTCAATACTTTATTAAAAAATTATAAACTTAACTGGACTGGACATTTATGGGGGCAATTATGTTTATATATAATCTGTACCTTGTACATAAGAAATTATAATTAAATGAAATAATATAAATTATTAATATAACAAATTGATAATAATTAAAAGTTCAGAATTTTATGAATAAAAATGTTTTACAAAATCTAAAAGACTGGAAAATATATAAGAAAAATATAAACAAAAATAGGTAATTTTTTGAAAATAATAATAAATAGGTAAATATTATAGAATAGGTAAATTTATGAAAATAAAAAAAATATGAGCTCGTGAAATGAAAAATATAATTTCGTTAATCGTAAATGTAATGAAAAATAATTAAAATTTGGCTGCTTTTATATGAATTCATAAATTTAAAAATATAAGCCAGCTAAATCAGCTTAAAAAAATAGGTGTTTTTATCTAATACTGTATGTTGGACGATTCACGTCATTTTCACCAGTTTCCTTCCAGGCAGCAATTAGCAGCAGTTAGGCAAGTTAAATTGCTACTAACCTTTGCTTGACAATCCTATGCCAGTGAACTTTAAATACAGTCGCTCGAGATCATTCTCACACTTGCTTCTTACTTTGCTTGCTTGCTAGCCCGATTGCTTAACGACTGCCTTCTGTAATTTCCTATTTTTGTAATTGTTAAGTTTAAAATTTGCGATTTACATATTAATGTTTTAAATAAACATTTATGTTTAAACAAGTCATGTCTACATAGTTATCTTCATGCCATTTATAAGTTATACATTCAATAAATCTTTAAAATTTATTATATTGTAAACTGGGTGTTATAGAATTATCTTCAAGATATTTCATATCAAACTGCTGATCCCCAAAATGTCTCACCAACAAGGAAACATCAAAATCGTGAAATCTGTAATCATACATTTGTCATGAGGAGGTATGCAAATTGTTAGTAATGCAGCGTATGCCCACAATACGGAAAATTGTGCCATTTGCAAGTATTACATGCAATTTCAAGAGCAAAAATTGGTTTTTCATTGTTTCTATTTTTATTGTTCAATTAAGCCATATACTTTGACTAAGTTTCTGAGTTCAATAGAGAAGAATTATCCAGCGATATGGATTGCGGAATATCTTTCAGAGAAATCAGTGATCTTGTTTAGTGAAACTAATCAACTGTGAGTCATATTTATAACTACTGGATGAAAGATAAAGTGGTGGAATGACAGCACCAACAAAACACACCTATTTGCAATACTAAGCTCGATGACAAGCATATTTAGCAGTACATATTGTTGCACAGAATAATTGCTTAGCTACTTCACTAAGCATAACACAACAAATTCAGTCTGTTACATTATTATATTTGTACTCGTATCATTCTATGTCATTTGTTGCTAAGTGAAATTTTAACCAGGCATCCATTGCTTTGTTCACCATTAACTCAAAAACACAGGTTTTGCCATGCCAAATGTGCGAAACTCAGCAAGAACATTGGAATAGAAAGATATTATTTTTAGTAACGAATTAGACTTCAGCCTTCAGCACTACAATGATCGGATTCGAATCAGAAAACATCGTGGTAAGAGACTGCTGAACTTGTGTTATGCAGCGCCAACTCAATTTGGACACAGTATCATATTTTACTAAATTGCTATGTTTCAGATTCCCAGAATTCTAGAACTTCGTATTGATAATACATTGAACAGCCTGCTCAACATTTCTAAGATCATCCCTTATATGCATGAAAGTCTACTGTAAATCTAAATTTATAAAATTTTCCTAATCATTTAAATTATGATGAACTGAGTTTGAAAAACAAAAAATAAAATGTTATTAATTCTGAACAATTTTTAGAAAAATGATAATAATGTAGTTAGAAATTTTAAATAAATTATTAAAATCAATGCTCATATATGTAAAAAAGATAGAAGTAAAAACATAACTATATAAAATTGTAGGATTAAATATTTTTGTATTTGTATTCATATTGTTCATATTTGTGTTAAATTATATTATTTATGTTCATATGTGTGTTAAATTATATTATTCATGTTGTGTTAAATTATATTATTCATGTTCATATTTGTATTCATTCATATTTGAATTTGTATTAAAATATTTATATATATGAATAACTAATAAGCGAATAGAAAAACTACCGTTATATCTTTACAATTCAAACTTTCACCACGTAAGATTAATTAATATAATTTTGATATCAACTTAAGACATGAGACTTAACTGTTCAGGATAAGAAATAAATATGTTTCCTAGTAAAAATATTTCTAGTTCTCAGTTTTCACGAATACGAAATACATTAAGGTCACTTTCAATTTTTTACGCAAGTTTTATAGGAAAAAATATAATTTTTTTTTAAAGTTTAACAGGTACATTTCCACAAATATTTCAGCTTCTTTTAGTTCAATATATAAAAAAATTTAATATAAAATACTCTTATATTTGTATGGAATAAGAAAAGTAAAAACAATCATTTTCTTAGGCAAACTTTATGATTGTTTTTTTCATACATTCAGATTTAAATTTGAATTGAAATTATTATAAATTGAATATTAACACTTAAATTACCTTATGAGATTTTTTTCATAACGACTTTGATTTATTATCAATATTCATGTTATTTGAAATAAGACATAAGAAAAATAAAACTAATAAAAAAGAATGAAATAATATGGCCGTACATATTTTCATCATTCCAGTTTAAAATATAATGAAAGGAATTTTTCTTATGTTTAAGAAATTTACCATTTTGTATAAGAGTATAAGTCTTGTATTAATAGAAGATATTTATATTTTGTTTTCGAAAAGTGCAATCGAGAAAAATTGAAATTTTTTTTTTAAAAGCTGTTGGAAATATTTTGAAAAATCTACATATACTATCATCATAGAACTGAATGTTTATTATAAACTTCAAAGCCATCTTTGAAGTAAAAGGCTTGAATTTATATTTTAAATCTGGAGTTTGTTAAGCCTATTGAAAATATATGATTTTATAAAATGATTTATAATTGCATCCTTAAAATATATTATAGATATAAAACTATGTAATTTATTTCAGAAATCTGATATAATCACTGAAATCTGTTCTCATGTGAATATCATGTGTTGCATCAATTATTTTGTTAAGACATTCGATTCTTAAAATTAATTTAAAAAATCAAAAATATTCATATTACTTAATTGAAACTTGGATTGAAGAAAATGTTTTGAAAGTAAAATGTTTTTAATTTAAAACACAGTAAAAGAACTCAATTTTCATGTACACACAATTTTCATTTTTATATATGAATTCATTTGAATTTCTCATTGTAGTTATAGAAATTTTGATATTGAAAACTTGAAACTTGAACTTTACCATGAAAACTTGATTTTTTTCAATAGAAATTTAACACAGCTCTCAGCGAAACTTTGGTTTCTTTGAAAAAAATTTTAGTAGAGAAAGGACCCTGAATGGAACTACATTTTCCCATGTACTATAAATATTAAATAACATTGTATAATGTTCCACGTCATTTATTTATTATTTTATAAGTAGGCACTTTTCTCTACATAAAGATTTACGGAAACCTGCTAAATATCAGTTATTTAGCAAAGAAAAAAAATATTCTTCACTAAGTAATAAATATTATTGTGCAAGCTTTGGTATCATAAATTTGACTTCACCAAACAATTGTATGTCCAGGTTTGCACACTAATTCCTCTTTTCTGTCTTTCAGAGAGGAATGCTACCCTATATTCTATAGTAATAATTGTTTGTGTAGATGATGGATACAATCTTCACTCTCTATTTGTAAAAACAATTTAGAATCACCCTGTATATATATATATATATCACATTTCATTAATTTCTGTAATTGGAAATTTTTTAGATTTTAATAAGATTACAATTTTATAACAGATTTAAATATAACTATCTAAAATATTTCATAATTTATTGCTTCTTATTTAAATGAGAAAAATGACATAAAAAATAACTATGACTGCCAAAACGTGGTAAATGTATGCATGAAAGTAGATAAATATTTGTCTAAATACTAAGCCTAAGAAAGAGCTACTTTGAAATTACAGTAATACTAAAGCGAAAATTTAGAATTTAAAAAGAAAAGTATCCTCTTGTCGTTATGTTCAAAATGGTGTGACATCGTTTCAAAACATTTAGCAAATTCTAAGTAAATTGGATACCATATTCCCGGACCTACACTCATAGAAAGAAAAATTATCATAATAAATAAATTAGGGTAATATATTAATAAAAAAATACATAAATTTACAAAGACATTACATAAGTTAAAAGCAATTGGTGTCATATTTATTTAGAATACTAAAATATCTTAAATTTACTACCCAAATTTAGGAACATGCAATAAAAGAAATTGTCTGTTAAAGCTTAAGCAAAATTGATTTGAGAAGTATATATATATATTTCTACAGTAATTTTTCGTATTTTGATTTGACATTCTCGGAATAGCAAAATATTAGCTTTTACAATATATTTTAAATAGTATATGTTGATATTCTCTTTCTCAAAATGAAAGTGAGCAGTTTCCTTTATAATTTAATATTGTCCTAATAAATTAAAATAATCACTTAAAATTGTCATTTTAAAAATAAATACAATTCCTGTTAAATTTTTGTGATTTAAACTTACTGAAAAAACTTAAAAAAAAAGTTAATTACCCAAATTATAATATTCACACAAATAACTAAGAGACTTGAAAATATTTATAATTAACTATATTATGTGTAAAGAAATTTTTGAATTTTAATTTTGCAATATTTAAATTACAAATAATTTTATCATAACAAACAAATAACGAATATTTCACCTAGAAGAATTAAATAAATGTTGTTAAAATTCATTACATTATTTTATATGATTTAATATTAAATAAGGATTATGTAATTTTTGAGTGAATCTATATTTGATTATCTTTATTCTTTTCATTAGAAGATGGGATCATTTATAATTAATTACTGTTATCAGAAAAAAACTTATTTATATTATGACAAAAACTCTTGTATATATCAGCTTCAATTGTTTGTTTTTCCACAGAATCTCTGTAACACTAAACGGTTTTTTTTTTTTTTTTTTTTTTTTTTTTTTTTTTTTTTTTTTGTATAACTTGAAGATTTAGGTAACACTTTAAATTGTATTTTACAGTTTTACTGTGCATAAATATGATTTATTATACAAATAATAAACTATACATTGATGCAGTTAATCATAATAAGCATGTTTTTATATAATTTTATATCAAAAATAATCATTCTTATACTTTGAAAATGTTTGAAATTAGCAATTGCATGAAGGAACAGAGCTGTCGTAATATCCGCCCAAATGTTACCTCAGTTTATTAAATGATAGCGTTTTTACAAAGTATTAAAAAAATGAAATGCATTATGTTTTAAATATACAAATGACCTTTACGAATAATTTGAGGGAAATCTCATTTGGCTCAATTAATAAATTTTGAGTTTAACATTTTAGTTTTAGTGTTAAACTGTTACTTGATCTAAATTTTAATATTTTTCGAATGTCCAGTTTTTAATTAAAGTAAGCAAATTATACTTTCATTACTATCGAAAGATAATTTCAACAATTTAACCTTGCAAATTAATGAAAATTTCTTCATTTTAATTTTTTAGTTCTATATTTTTATTCTATGTTTTCAAATATATTTAGAATAAAATATTCCTACCTGAATATAAACATTTTGTTGATTTTCATCGCTTTTAATATTTATCTGATTCCTAAGCAATCAACAATTTTCATTTTCAGTAAGATTTCTACTTAATTCATTCGTATTGTGTAAAGTAAGGAGTTTACAAGTTTACTAAATTTCAATTTTCCATTTTTTAAGAAAATTAATTACTAAAATTTAAATAATTAAATTATTTTTGTTCTGGTTTTCAAATTATAAATGAAACTTAAATCAGAAAAGTGTAACCGTCAACTTTTGATACCATTTTAGGAAATTTGAATAGCATTTTACACAACACATTAGAAGAAAAGAAACTCTTTCATTTTCTATGTGATGAACTATCAAAAGAGAGCTAAACTCCATTTAGAAAGTAATTTTACGGTCCGTGTAACTTTAACTGCTTTCTTAAAAGCTCATTTATAACACAATTTAAATAAATATTTTTAACTATTTTTCTTGTTTTTGGATAAACAACTGATTAAAACATTCTGAACTATTGTTAAAATATTAATTATTTTTATAAGATTATTGCTATCAACTGTGTTAAAAATCTTATGTTTATGTAAATATTTAAAAACATTTAATACAAATTTGTAGGAATGTATATATACATATATGCGTACAAACACACACACATATATATATATATATATATATATATATATATATATATATATACTGAGAGAAATAGAGAAGTATATAAATTTTATAAGTCAGACTTGTAACTTGTATTTCCACCTCTAAATGTAAGATGATATTATAATATTCATGAATCAATATCGATCGTAAAAAAAATCAAAAGATTCTTTTAAATTTTAATACGAGTTTTTTATTTGAATCTTCATGACTCATTCAGTGATAATGATTCCACATGAGGCACATTTTACACCAATATTAAAACAATATGTATAAAATTATGTATCAAATACAATCCGATAATATTTTGAAAATAATAAGCATGTGAAAAGTAGTTCATCGTAATTTTTTAATCATAACAATGGACAACTAAATTTATATTTTCAAAATATTCAATATATTTTTTGTTCCAAGATTGTTTTGTGTTAATTCAAGTTCTTAAAAACTTCAAATTATTATATTGTATTTAAATTTTAATAAAGAAAAATGTATTCTAAAATAGTATCAAAGAAATAATCTTTCCTAATCCTTTTCCATCAATAATAAGAGATGAATTTTTCAAAAATTACTTGGAACTAATTTTGAACATAATGATATATGTTTCAGTATGAAGAATCATATCTGAATGTACAAAAACCATAACTTGTGTGTGCATTTCTTTTAACATTAACATTAATAATGGCTAGGAAAAATTGAGGATTAATTAATTTATTTATAAAAGGATAATTAATATATAAAAAAAACTTCTAATAGATGTTGCCATCAATAAACTTCCAACATCATTTTACCTTTTTATATTTTAATAGTCATGGAACCTTTTTTCTAGAATCGATATATCTTATGATAAGAAATAGTTTGTGAAAGAAAACTTGCTTACATTTATTAATAAAAAAATGAATGCGCAATGAATAAAAAAGCATGAAATCATACGAAAAGTAAATGCTACTTTGCTACTTCCTATATATATATATATATATATATATATATATATATATATATATATATATATCTTTGCTTTTATCATTCAAAAAATTTTAATTAGTTCTAAGTTATTTAATTTTGAATTATACAAGTTAAAATTTATTTCTGTTTTTATATTTCTGGATATTCTTCTATCAAAGAACGGCTAGAATTCAAAGTAAATGATCAACATCTTCCACACTTGATTACATATGTTTGTAAAATGATTATTTGAGTTTTTCCTTCTCTAAAAGAAAATTATTAATTCATGATTATTTGATTCTAAAATACTAATTCTATGTATTTATCTTACTTTACAATCCATAAAATATATTAATTATCACTATTTTACTATTCATAATTTTATAGACAATCGCTTAGTAAGAGTAAAAAAGTATATTGTGTTGAGATATTGTTACATAATTTGCTTTTGAATCTAAATTCAAAACATTATGTAACAAGATCTCAAACGTACTGATGAAATCATTTCTTTTTGAAATGTTATAATCAGGAGATTTCCACAATTGAAAAGCAATCTAATAATTTTAAGGCACTTTTATTAATTGGGAATTTTTACCAAACAAGATGCTTTAAAATTTAAGAGATGCAGCAATTGTTATAATTAGCTGTTATTATCGAAATTATGAATTCAAGTAACTATAAATATACTTATCAATAGTTACTTCTATTCTTTATTATCTATATGCTATATTTTTTAGGTATTGATGCTCAAATCTTATTTGAGTGACTTTTGTTGGCTAATATATTTTTAAAAAGCATGTGTAAGAGTCATGAAATTAAAAAAAGAGTAATATAGTAATTAATTTCGTTATCATAACTATACTTTATCTTGAAGCAAATCTTATCGATAAAAAGAAAATTGCAGATAACTGCATTTTCCAACTATTTTCAAAGAATAGTATAATCGTTTTAAATCCAGGCAATGCATTCTTGTGTCATACTTGCGATCACTTCCAGTTGCCACTGACCACGTTTGCTTGCTATTGAATAATGACTTTACAGTGACAAATATATTTCTGTGTGAATTAATTGGGACAACCATATTTTTTTAAGAAAATTTTCATTTCTTTTGGATATTCTGCCAAATTAGTCTTAACTACATGTTTTTATAATGTGCAACTGCCTTTGACAGCTCTAAGCCATTTTGACCATATAATCATGACATGTCAAAAACTTTTCCATTCATTTGCTGCTTTGTAAGAATGGGTCGATTGAGTGACTGACTGTTTCTGGATTGTATTTTTAAAAAATGGATATCACTCCCGGGGTTGATTGGTTGGGTTTTATGGCGCAAGGTCTAAGGAAGGACATGCTGCGCCATATCACTCCCAGGGAAATGAGCTACAATTTTTTTATTCTCAGTCAGCATATTTTTATAACTGTGAGGTATATTTCTGCAGCAGTTGGAGTTTAAAAATTTAATGTTTCTTGGAATATTAATTGACAAAAGAATTTTGGGATTGTGTCTCCAAAACAAAAAAGTATATTTTGAAGCTTACGTAAGACTACACCCTGAAAAGACAATTTTTTTGTATGAAATAAACCCCGTAAAGTAAATACAGATTAATAGAGAGAATTATTAGCTTCTGGTATGGGTGTGTTTTCCACAACATTTTGACAAAAGTAGTAGATTTGCAAGAACACAAACCAAAATTGCATCTGAAATTCACATTAACATTTGAAATTACAAGAAAATGTTTGGACTGGACCAAAAAATATTAATCATGGACTGTACAAATCTGGAAAATGTTTGTATTCAGTAACGAAACGCATTTTTTGTGCAAGGGTTTTGACCAAAATTTGTCAAAGTGTTTGAGAACACGTGAAGAAACAACATTTCATACAAACAATTAAGCAACCTGAGAAACAGATGTTTTGAGATTATTTTACTTCTGGAGAATCTGGAAGCTCTCTATTAATTGAATGGATCATGGACTTTACAAGATGCACTATAGGAAAAATAATAGTGAGTATGTTGCAAACATTCACTGTTGGTGTTGGCATTTTTCAATAAGATCTAGCTTCATGCCTTACTTCTAAACTCGCCAACAAATTTTTCAATCACGCACATCAATTATTTTGGAGGGGCCTGATAATTCCTCTGATGTAATTGCAAACAAAAATTTGTGGAGTATTGTGAAAAGAAGTGAAAGTAAAATAGACTGCTCAACAAAAAAAAGCCATAATTGAGAACATCCTGAAAGATTTATTTCGAAATAAAATAATAAAAAATGTAGATTCAAATTTAGTGAAATCTATATGGTAAACCCTATACAGGACTCATTCCAGCTAGAGGAGAGCTTATTTTGTATTAAATTGCTACTCCGTACACCCAAGTGTTAAGTTAACCTATAATAATAAAACAATTGTGAACATTTTTGTGTTTGTTGGAAGGAATTAGCACAGGTGTAGATTTGTGCTAAGAGGGCACAAGCACTTCTGAAGTTCCGTGTCATGCAATGTTTCTTCGATTCATTTACTAAGTATTGAGAAAAATAAGTTAGCTCGAATGTCAGTCTCGTTACTTAATCATTGTTCAAATATACGAAGCTGTTAAAGGCTGCGTTAAGTGATGTTTCATTCACTATGAATGGTTAACTGCAATGAATCTTAATAAACCGGGAATCATTTGCCAGGAAAGATAGTTTGGTCTAACTATAAATTCATCTTATCTGACATCCTCATTTCTAAACTAATACACTACGCTAATGGAGTAAAATCGTAAATTTTATAGAAATTTAATAAGAAAATCATCAAATAAAGTCTTATGTGTTATAGAACTACCACACATTATGCAATTATGCATTGATTGCCTTTTGGTCAAGTCATTGTTCATATTATTGATGATGGTGAGTTTCACTTGACCGAAAATAAATTGTGTGCTGCTGAAGCACACGAAATATATCGTAGTCGAAAATCCTCCTTGGGAAAAGATAGCTCAAGATAGGCCAGTCAAGTATTTGGGGATCTTTTGCATGTTTTCTGCTTCTAAAATCTACGGAGACTCTCATCCGGATTTTTCTAATTAAATTTTTCTAATTAAACGAGACCAGCTCTAGGGGATAGGTACAGAGATGTATGCTGGAGAAGCAACGACAAACATGAAATTCCTCAATCAGAGAATGTATTTAACTCCAATTTAAAAGTTCATCGTCAATGTGTTCGCTTATTTAGAACTAACGAAATACATGAAATACATTTACATGCGATTGATCTAAGTTTGAAATATGAAAATCATTTTAGACATTGATAAAACATTTATTTTTTGCAGTTGTATATTACATTTCATTGATGTGCATTATTAGGTTCATTTTCTGTGTATGTGAATTTAATCATAACAATATATTGTTCATAAAAAATGGTGAAAATATTCTTGATAACATATGTTTTAATACGAACAAATAAATTGTAAATCCATTCATATTTTTCTGTGCCGAATTTATGAGTCAATCAGATTTTTAATAAATTACTTAACATTAAATCACGCTGGTTTTCTAATCTTTCAGATAAGCAAATACCAGAAAAAATATTTTATAATTTGCTTTTTTAATTCTATAGTGTAGCTGCATGCATAACTATGTATGATTTTAATTAAACTGTCTTTGGAAAAACTATACAAACGAACTCAGATACAGTAAAATGAAAATAAAATATTGATCAAATCTTTCTATTATCTAAGATCTGCAACTAAACCAATACGATGAAAACATACAACAAAAATCTTGTAACACATTTTTGCAAATTTCAAATTATGCAAATTTCATAGAAATTGGGCATTAAAGTTATTTAAATACATAAAAGATTATTCATAACCCTTCGCAGTTTTGATAAACAACAGTAGTTCATTTTAGGGCTACAATGTTTGAAGACTTTTGTATTTCGTTAGATCCCAGTACTTCAACGTCAAATTTAAGAGATGCAACACTCTTGGAAAAGCTTAAAGAACTTTCAAATAATACTTTGAAGAAAATATGTGATCTGGAAACTTTCATCTACGAATTATAGCATCCTGAAAGAGTACTGCAAAAATATCGAGGATTGTTTAACATTTTTGAGCGATCACATCGAACACCTATCAAAATCTACTAGACCAGGTAAAATAGTATTAGTTGGGTACAAGCCTGATCCTAATATTCCTAGTCCTGAATTGTATATTGACTTAACAAATGTTAATACTGAAGATTCTAAACCTCCAGTTTCATCGGAAACTGGAATTACTCCTAGTTCTTTTGAAACTAATTCATCTGAGAATGATACTGTAGCTTCTGAATTTCAACAGCTTTCACAGAGCTGTGTAACGTCTGAAAATAAGAAACCTCCAGATTCGCCTTCAAAGCAGTCAATCCCAACTTTAGGGAAAGAGGAGTCGTCTGTTTCTTCTGCAATTGATTTATCAGACAATGGTACTGACCTGACAGCGTCTAAAGACTTTTCACCGCCTTCAGACTCTTCATCTCAGGCACAGCAGACTTCAACTTCAGAAGAAATCCTCCCCTCACATACTGATTCTTCGTCTAAATTTTCTCGACATTATTATTGCACACCTGTATTAGACGAACCTATAACTCCAAGAGAATCTCCTTACATGAGTTCAACAGCAGGAAGATCGACTTCCCCAGTTCCTATGATTCCTATTACACGAATGCGCAGTATTGGGAAATATCACGAATCTCTTAAATCAAATTTTGAAACAACTTTGAAAAGTCTCCGACATCCAACTTTCTCAAACGATTGTATTGAAGTCCAAAGATTCTTAATCCATCTATTCCTACATTTATTGCGTGATGTTGAAGACTTTATAGGGTTTTTTGATGGGAAAGAACCTTCAGATATTTTCGAAGCTTCTCAAACTCCAAAAATATCGAGACTAGAATCCGTAAGATCAGATTTTGCATCTGAATTTAGAATAAAAGAAATTAATGAATTTCTCAGCCACTACACTGGTGAGTTCTTTGACAGAATACAAGAAATAACTGGCCAAGAATTTAAACTTCCAGGCGATCATTTTAAGCCTACAGACTCTGATTCAGTTAGTGACGATTTTGGATCTATTCTATTAACATGGAACAGAAATACATTTAGGGATGAACTTGAAATAAACCTGGAATTTATAATTGATTTAAATGAAGAACTGATATCACTTTTAGGCTTCTATAGGGATTCTATTCGAGCAATTCTAGAATATTGCTACCGAAGGAAATTGTCGATTGAGGATCCCCGTGTAAAAGAGGTGGTAAACATTATAATGAGTTTAGCTAATAATTTACAGAATCATCGTGTAACTTACAAAAGTGATTTCGAAAAATACAATGAAATTTTAGTTCTGAAAGTAAAAATTGCTTATGAGTTAAAGCAGAAACTAAAAGCTTGTCTTGCAGAAAATTTAAAATTTTGGAACTGAACTTATTTGAAACGTAAGCATTCAATCCGATAATTGGACAATCTGATTTACAAGTAGTATACAGAAATTTTAATCATTTTAAACTATTTTATTTTACTGTAGCCATGTACTTTAACTGTAAATTGTTAACTTACTTAAAGTATTTTTATGATAAAAACAATTTGTAAAATCGCTGAGAAATTTTAAATAAATCATTTGATATTTTAATAAATACCTAATTTGTAAAAAATGAATACATAAATTGATTTGAGATATTATAGTTTGGCCTAATCTAAATATAACGAATATTGAATTGCCTAGTATAAGTTTTAGCAGTGTTGATGGGAAGTAGCTATCCTTAAAATAAGATTTGTTTTTTTAAACAAAACCTTTTGTAAAAGATTATTGAAACATTATGGAACAAAAAGTTGCATGATAACATTTATTTGGAATCAAATAGTTGTTTTAGCACTAAATTTTTTTTAAAAATCTTATTACATTTAAAGTACTGTGCTTAAATATTGAGGAATTATGTTTGTTTAAATTTAAACTGAAATTAGAAGTTTTAAATATATGTCTGTATTTTGTTTATATTAAAATTTGTAATGTTTTAAAGTTCATTACTATTAAAACCACCCTTCTTTTTACTAAGGAATCGGTATTGAATAATATACATCTTCTCGAATTAGTGTAATATAGGAGGTAAATCCTACTTAAACATTTTTCTGTAATGAGAGTGGAAAAAAAGAATTTCATCGAGAGTAGGGCAATGATGCTAAATGTATTAAATATGCATTTTTGATCCAACAGTTTTAAACAAATGATCACGAGAGGCAATGTAATGAATAATTATTTGAGTTTTATAAATTTCCGTTCTTGATAAGTTTTTAAGTTTTATGCATACAGATTAAAATTTTAGTGATCTTGTCTTAAAATGTATTCCTAACCTATTGTCTATTAGAGCTGTCAAGTTTGGCCAGTAGTTTTCTGAAGGATCTTCATATTTACTTGTGTAATGAAATTTTAGTTATGAAAGTTATAATTGCTTATGAATTAAAAAACTTACAACAAGCTTGTCTTCATGAAAATTTTAAGTTTTGGAACTAAACTTATTTAAGGCTTTAGCATTCAATACGATAATTAGACGATATCTCATTTACAAGTAGTACATATAAATTTTAGTCATTTTAAATTATTACAGTAACCATGCACTTTAACTGTAAAAAAATTAATTTACTTGTTTAATTTTTATAATAAAAACAAATTGTAAAATCAAATTTATATATTTTATAGATATTTTAATTAGTAAGAAATGACTACATAAATTGAAATTTTATTGTAGTTTTGCGTGATCTTGATCTTATATATATATATATAAGACTCGTAAAACTTGATTTTGAACTACGTGGAAAGGAAGTGGTGGGATTTCTTTTGAAAATACTTTTTAATTATTAATAAGTGTTTAATCAAAAAATTTTAAAAGAATTTTCTTCTGCAATTATGTAATATTTCTATAGCAATTATAAAGGGTTCTCTAATATAAATCTTTAAAAATTGCTTAAATTTAAAAGATTGAATTGAGAAAATTTTATAAGCTTTTGAAAATATTTATAGTTTAAGCTTTCAAACATTTTATATGGAGTTCAAAATGTTGGTACTTTGCTCAAAATTTAAAAATTGACGTGTTTAAGCACTTTATAATAATTATTTGAACAACCATCAATTTTCTACCAGGCTTTCTAAAGATTTTAGTGTTAAGAAAATGTGTTCTTTATGTTACATTACAATTTATAAAGGTGTTCAATTTGACTCATCGTGCTCTATAATAAAAAACTTGGTTGTTTTATTATTATTATTAAATAAACAGTATTGAATGCTCTGATTGTCAGTTAAACTTAAGCTCATGATATTTTATGTCATATCTCCATAGTTATAATTGTAAGATCCATACTTGGAGAAAAATGTATTAATTTTAAATTCTATATTGAATTATAGGAAAAAGCTTGGTTTAACTAACCCCCTGAAGTTAATTGCCGATAATTAGTTTGTTAGTATATTTCACACATAATGTATTAAGTTAAACAATATTTGAAGTATGTCCATCTTATTAGTAAAAAGAAATATGCTGTTTTTCATATTTGCTTATAAAATAATGATTGTCTACTTTAGGGATATCACTAAGTAATAAAATGTATTTAAATTTGTGAATGTGTCTGTAGATTACATTACAGCTCATTTCTTAAATTTAAATAAGCAATTTGAATGAGTTAAAAAAATAAAACTAATTTCATAAGCACAATTATGCAGTTTCAACCGTTTACTTGCTAAATGACTCACGACATTTGTAACTTTGTGTTGTTGTTAATGACACTTGGCGACGCCAAGCCCGCCCGTCACAGAGAGGGAGCGTCTACCGTTTTTTTTTTAATAGAGCACCCTCATTCGAACGTGGAAGTACAACTTTTGACTCAAAGATGGCTGCACCACTCTGAATCTTCAATTTGGAGATTGAAACCAGTGAAGACCCAAAGCCTGGCTCCAACCACCCCCAGAGGTATTAATTTGTTATTGGAACATGGAGGACATAGCGACCCGACGGATTTAACGTGCCCCAGTCACCATTAGGCTAAGCCGGGATTCAAACTCGCCAGTTTTTGGTAACGAGAACGACTCCCTAAACAACCAGGCCACCACAAACTTGTAACTTTGTAACGATTTTTAATACATTAATGACATTGTAATGACTTTTAATAAATTACGAGCTGAATCTAGTAGTGAAGAAAAAATTCTGTTTGCCTATAGTAAACTTTTTCTGTTGATATTATAAATATTTAATTAAATTATCCTTTAAATTCAATTTATTTAAAATGAAGCAGTTTTAAATATATAAATTGCCTACATTTCATGAATTAACCTAAAAACGTCATTTTTTTGGTAATAAGTTCATTACAAGAGAAACCACTATATTTTAATAATTAAGCAACAAATTCTCTCTGGTTAGTATAATTGGGTTAGTAAATCATGCTTTCATACCTTTCTGTATTGCAAGATATACAAAAAAAATATAATCTCATATAAACGAAGTTCAAACATCATTTGAATGTGATTCATATACTATAATTAAATGTATTAGTGATTTTCAACTCAGGTGTTTTAAAATATGGTATGATGAGGCATTATTAAAAACATGTATTAATTTAATTTTCAATCTTCTTTAGTTAGAGAATTTAAAGTTTCCTTACACACAAAATAAAATTGGATTGAGACCTTGCCTAAAATGTATTTCTAATCACTTAATATTTATTAGGAAAGTAAGAATCAAAATACATACTATTAAGATGATAATCTGATTTTCCATCAGCATCTAAAATCAATTTACTTAAATTGTTTGCTATATAACTTGAGTGTAAATAAATAACATACCTTAAGATAAAACCATTTAGCTTTAAATAAATCGGATATTTTTAAATAAATTTTGTAAAAAAAAAATTAAATAAAGAATTTTAACTGGAATAACTCTCAATTTATAAGTATTATATGAATGTTGAATGCCCCAGCTATTAATTAAATCACAGAGATCATCTTTCTTCAAAGCTCAATCTGCAGTCTTGATGCAATTCGCATATTACGAGTAAAAAATTTTAAAAAGATAGTCATATTATATAAATATTTATCTTATACAATTTAATTTAATGTTTTATATAATATCCAATACACATGGCGTATATATGAGCTAGTTCTGAAAATTCCATGGACTCACACCATGACAGATAAAGATGAAAAATATCAAAATTGTATCTTTTTTTATTTTAAATACTACTGAGAATTTTTTGAGTAAAAGTTGAATATACTATTAAATTTAAGTAATGATATTCTATAAGCAATCTAAATTAATATTAAATTGTGAATGTATTTGAGTTATAGCTTGAATTTTAATAAATGATCTAAAAATAGAACCCATTATACAAGTGAAAAAGTCACATATTCAGAAAGCACTTCAATTTTGCTTATTTGTTAAGCATTTATAAATTTATCCAGTATTTAAGTATTTACAATTAAAATTTGATTTTTAGGAATAATCTTTGATTTGCTTATGTCGTTTTGTAACTTATATTATTCTAAAGTGAATTACAAAAATAATCTCTCCATTTCAAAATGATACTTTTCGTTTCCAATTGGTAAATTGTTTGCATTTATCTCTGAATTACATTTTGTTATAAAGCTTATTCATTTCATAAGATATATTCTTTTTAACTTTCCTTATTAATAGTTGATATAATATATTCTGAAAGCTTCTAAGGAAATCAATAAAATAAATTTCTATAAAATTTCTGCTAGTGTTTTGAAAAATATGTTTACTTACATTTTTGAAAATATTAAAAATCAATATAGTTCATTCATTAAATTCTAAAAACTAATCTTATGCTCATCTAAATTTTAATTTTCTATTTATTATAGCTCAAAATTAATTCTTTAAACTTAAATTAATCATTTCTTCTCTTAATTAGATAAATTTATTCTCAAATATATATATATATATATATATATATATATATATATATATATATATATATATATATATATAAATAATAACTAGTTCCTTCTGAATAAATAAACACTTCTATATTATAAGCGTTTTACTAAAAATCTGGAATTTAAACTGAGTACTTGTAATCAAAGTTAAGAAAAAATCACAAAACTAGCGATAGCACTTCAAAAAGTAAGCCAACCTCAATGAAATTTGAATATGAAGTAAAAGGAGTTGAACAATATAACATGATGTTAAATGACACAGTTAGTGAAAAATTCATTTGTGAAGAGCATAAAAGTGGATGTCAGAGAGAGCAATTGTCGTTGAGGGTCTGATTTTAAAAATCTGCTGAAGCGAAATTGTAACAATTCATCGATGCATCATTTGATCAAACAATTTTGATGACCAGCTATTAGGAGAACAGAGGCAGTAAAAAGTAAGATAGAAGTTTCTGGGTGGCTATATGTGAGTGTGTCTGTGATTTATAACTTTGGTGACAATTTCTTTTGCGACAATGGTTTATAACTTTGGCGACCACCGCGGGCTAAACAGCAACTCAATGTTGTCCATCGTTATGCAATAAATTGCAGGCTTATCTGAAAACGTGTAGATGGGTAAGAATACCCCTCCTCCTCGACGGAAGATAAAGAGTCTGATTGGAAACTAGAATATCTCTTTCCCTGGTCATCTCATTCCTACACCAATGAAGAGTGTTGGTTCTGAACTTCGCTCCCTTGCCAGTAGTGTATTCAGGGAAGTTGACAGTCAGTGTGTCTGTGGAATCCGTTTCAGTTTTCATAGATTAACTTTAAACAGCATGGATCAGTTTTAAAAAAAAACCACAAAGGGAAAAATATTGCTTATTTTTAAAAACATTTTTTCTTTTTTTTCCCTTTCCACAGAAAACTTAAAATGCGAGAAATTCCATAACAACAAATTTAAAATCCGGGTTAGATTAACATTATTTGAATACGAAACAACTGGGACCTGCTGGGAAAAACATAAAATGATGAAAAAACTTTGATTCGGGGGGTTAAAACTCTGGGTGTCACTGTATATATATATATATATATATATATATATATATATATATATATATAAAACAATTATACTAATCTAAGAAATTTTTTTTTGAAAATCAAAAATTAATTTTAATACTTTTAGTGGTTTTTTTTCTGACATTGTTAAAGGGAATGAAATAACATTGATAAAAATTATTATGATTTATGAAATTTTTTTCAAATTCATTATAGTTTTTAGAAGTAAATATGTTTATAAGATTTATTTAATCACATAATAAATAGCTTGTGTAATACTCAGAAGTATATTAAGAGTAAAAGTAAGTTTCTTTTATTATTTAATAAATTTTGCAACAGTTTACCATAAATTTATTTAACTACTTATTACTTTCTAAAATAAATTATATCGCAATAGTAAAGATAGCTATT
>JAPDSC010126573.1:0-11243 GCA_026290005.1 Latrodectus geometricus
ATATATATATATATATATATATATATATATATATATATATATAATATCAATAAATCGTCAAATGTTATTCATGAATATCATTTTTATTCCTATCAAATACCACCGTCAATAGTTTATTAGATCTTTATTTCTTAACTCTTGAGAGAAAAATCCTTTATTAATTTTCTATTTTATAACTGTGATTATGACATCTATAAATAACAGATAAATAGGTCAAACTATAATTTTGATAGTTAGAGTAATTATCAATATTCTGTAACTATACCACTTCATTAGAAAAAAATAACATTTTTAAAAATTAAAAGAATAATCAGTTATGAATTATGCATAGTAAATTAGTATATGTTACTTAGAGCATAAATGATTAAATGGCTTTCAAAAATAACTTCTAATTGATAGAAGCTAAAATAAACTTCGAGTAAAAAAAGTAGAAGTTACGTTTAGAAAATTTGGTTTTATAAATTTGGATATTTACTGTAACCATAAATAAATAATAAAGACGCAAATAGAATAATATAAAATATTAATATAATTTCGGTCAAAAAAATCCTTTTTATTTATCCTTTCATTGAAATATTTTAAACATTTTTTACACATCTCTTTCATATTTAAATAAAAAGTTGTAATTGATTTTAGTATTTAAACTGTTAAAACTTTTTAAAAAAATGAAAAATATGACGCCGCAATAATTTATAAGAAGTTTTTGGAACTCGTGGTTATTTTAATTTATTTGATGTTTTCAAAAGAGTTTTTAAGTAATTCAGACAGTTTTTGCAGTTTATAATGAAATATAATGTCCCAAAATAGTGGAAACGTTTAATCAATTTTCAACTTTTGTCGACCATAATGTAATATGCTGATCGGTTTGAATTAAATAAGTGATCAGATTAAAATATATTTTCAATCATACGATATTCAGATATGGATGATGTTAAAACACATTGATTTAAGTAAAATATTAATATTTTAGGCTTAAGTAATAAAAAATGGAATATTGTTATTTCACTAGTTTTTATTAAATTATATTAAGTATATATTTATTAAACATAGTAATTTGTTAAAAATGTTCTACCCATTAGAATTGATTGAAGAGTCATTGTAATGATGTATTATTATAACGGTGAAACATTATGGTGAAATATTATGATGATATACCCGGCAAACACAAAACTACTATGCATATATCGTGACGCTGCTGGCAGCCGTCTTGGCGATAAGTGGCCAACTGCTATAGTGCCTTGTCGGCTCCGTCAATAAAGTGGTCGCCTTCTTTGATGCTGTGTTGGCAATATAGTCCACTGCTGGTTCAACTCTGGGTGGCCAACATGTATAGGCCTCCAGTGGCCTTTGTAATTTACATACCCATATATGATTTTTTATCAGCTCTTTGCCATTTGATTAGCTGTGGTCGCTTTTACCGATGTATACCTCATTTATTTCTATAGGTAAAATATGAAATTTTTAACCATTTTTATACCTGCTTATAATTTATGAATAGTAAAGATAATATAGAAATATTGGAAATCCATTAAAATAATATACTGAATCTGTTTTAGTTATTTTTTATAAAACAAAGTTTTCACCATCTAATTGTTACAAATGACATTAAGTGCACCTTAAGTCTTAAGCATTTATATGTAGGCAGATTTCAAAAAATGTATTTCTTTTTCGTAATTTAAACTGAAAACTTTAGTTATCCAAATTCTCCCTGATTCATTGGCAATGAGAAAACTGAATCATTTACAGAATCACCTTGATTCTGTTATATCTTCCTAGAGAAGTTATACGTCATTGATCGAGACCACATCTAAGAACGGGGAACTCAAGCATAATGTTATTGTACTAATCGTCTTTGATATTCATTTACAATTAAAATGAACTACAACTTCTTGGATATAAAATACTTAAGAATTCTCTCAGTTTTCGAGGCCGAATTTCTCCAGTAAGAAAAGGGAATACCTTTCCACATAAAGTTTTCTTTAAAGACTTCTAAAATTATAACAGTAGAACACTATATCTGGAATAAAAGGTGTTGAGTTTAATACCACCCATCATTTTAAGTAATTAAAGATGTATACATCATTTTTGGAATTTGCATGCATGCCTATACTGATGAAATGATATTTGTGAGTCAGTACTTGAGGTATTATAAGTGTTCTCCTCTGATGTCTGAAAATCTCTATCGACAAAAATCTTCTCGTAAAATATTCCATAGTTTATAGCTTCAGCTTTAAAATTGTTTGTCAAATGATGTATCTGTAGGGCTTAGTGGTGGGATTCTGCTTTGCCAGAAACACTTTTTTTAAGTTCAATTTCAGTCCTTTTTCAACAGAGAAAAGTGAATTTTGCACTTCAGCATTTTGAATGCCAAATTATGGAAAAGTTTCTTTGGAACTTTCTAGCTTATTTCTTTGTGAAACATAGACATGGTCCATTACAAAATGTTCTCAGAGCAATTATGCGACAATTATTCAAATACCATTTCAACAATATATGATTATTCACTATGATCAATTAAAATATTCCTTCACTTTTGAAATAAAATGTGTTTTATCAAATCTGGTTTGTATGATGTTCAGCTTGATTTTAAATTTAAAGTTTTCTTAGTGCTTTCAATTATATGAACAATATGGCCCTTTCTATATTCATAGAAACTAGTGAAAATGTTATGCAATGCAATAGGTTATCTGCTTTATTTGATATTGAAATTCAAATCCAAACTGAGTAAGAAAACTGTGTGAAAAAATTATAAAAAAAAAAAATAAAAAAAAAAAACTGTGCTAAAGTTGGGGAAGTGTATTGCTTCCACAATCTTTAATTTTTAAGGAATAATACATTTTACATAGAATATTATATTTTATGAATCAACGCACTAAATACTTCTCACAATAGTTTCTCCTGTAAAACATGTGAAAATGTAATTAAATCTCCATTTTTTTATAAATAATGTTTTCTACGTTAATGTTTTCCATTTGCTATTAATATCATTCATAAAAATATTTTTTTTTAAATTGTTGGATCATTTGTCTCATATATCAATATAAATATATGATTTCATATATATTTTATACTTATTTAATTTTTTACTATACAATTACTCATTTTTTAATTTATGCTAAAATAAATTCTAACATACATTTTACCCTTGTTAATGTATCAATAAAAACATGTTTTTGCACGTAAAAATACACTATGAAATACACTGGGAAATAAAACATAAGTAACTAAAAATTGATTAAAGTACGAAAAATATACTTTAATAATGATTTATTATAAATGGAGTTGTTTTTGATTGTTACGCGATTGATGATATGCAATTGGTTATTTTCTGCAAATTGAACATTGTAATAATTTCTAAATTCATAAAAATCAAAAAGAATAATGAATGGATAGTACAAAAGTCATAATTTATCAAAGAAACAAATGAAAACACATAAAACTATAACCCATAAAACTAATATAAAGCTCCAAATATATGTTAAATTATTTTAAAAGTTACAAAATTGTTATCACAAAATGACAATGGAAAACGCAAACTGCTGAATCATGTCTTTATATCAACATTGAAAAATCTTTTATTCTAATTCTTTGTTATAAAAAGTAGGACTCCATAAATTTTATATTTTCTCTGGAAGTTACTTTTTTCTACCTAGCCTATGGGCAAATCTGTAGTCATCTTTCTTA
Source organism: Latrodectus geometricus (assembly GCA_026290005.1). Classification (NCBI taxonomy): domain Eukaryota; kingdom Metazoa; phylum Arthropoda; class Arachnida; order Araneae; family Theridiidae; genus Latrodectus; species Latrodectus geometricus. The sequence continues at coordinate 3,685 of JAPDSC010126573.1, forward strand.
TTCAAACTCAGTAGCTTAGCATATAAGTGGTTTTCTTGTCATAAATTCGAAACCGAATGATTGCAATATATCTTCCCTGTCATGCTTCCATAGGCAATCGTGCCTCTATTCACTTAAGAGCCTTTACATCTTCTTTTGTAATCCTTGTCGAAAAAATGGAATTTTGAATTTGTGTGGATGTATTTCGGAAATGCTGTTCTCTTGGAGACAGGCTTCATAGTTTTCCATGTCTTTTTTATCATATTCCTCGCCAACTTTCAAAACCATATGGTGTCGGGAATAAATTTCCCACCAATGTCCATTGTTGACGGTATATTTCAGGCATAATTTCATTTGGTTGTCGTATTTTACTGTCATGCATTGTGATTGAATTTTCAAGGAAGTCTATTTACTATTATACTTTGTAGCATATAGTTAATATTTTATCATGCTCTTTTGCATTCTTTTCAAGATAAAGCTGTTTATAAATGTTAAAAAATATAAGTTAAATTGAATGATAAAAGGAAATTTATCATTCGATTTTTGATTGTTTTAAATTAAGGCATATTATTAATTACGCTTGCTTAAACTCACTATAAAAATAGTAATGGATATTAGAAACATATATAGTAAATAAATTAACATAATTAAATATATCTTATTAGCAAGTAATTAATTTTTCATTGGAAAATGATGATGTAACTCAAGTACGTTAACAGAAAAGTAAAGTTTCCAAATTTTATCTTATATGATCTGCATTAAATACAAAAATCATAACTAAAAATTATGTAAGTATTTTTTCCATTTAAGTAAATTTAATGGTTTTTGATTGAGGGAAATAATGGTGAATTATCATGAAAACTAATTAAATGCACTAAATATATACAAGATAAAAAATAAATGAGAGTATTTTTTAGTTTTAGAAAACAATCAAAGTAATTTCTCTAAATATATGTTCTAAAAATTAATCTAATAATTTTTGCACATGAGAATACCTACCATGCATATTTAAGTAGAAGTATGTTTTGGAAATTTTAATTTTATGATCTGTAGTATGTGTAAGCAGAATTACTAAAAATATTATTGTGTAAATATTTTATTTTTAAGTAAGGATTTTTGACTATTACTTTTTAATAGTTCCATATAAGTAAATCCTGTTGATAGTCTTTGACTGAATTAAATAAAGGTATATTATCAGATAAGCCAGTTTATAAGTTCGCTACAAACATTGATATTGCTGAAGATGCTCATTTTTAAGAATTTGTAGATACCTGTAAAATAGTTCTTAAAATTAAAAGTTCATACAATAGTAAAATATTATTATATCTTAAAATATTGTTTTACCAAATTGCTTTTTCTTTACTCATCATATAAAAACACTTATAATATAAAATTCCCTCTTAAAAATGATTCTTGCATTTATTTTATTGATGAAAAATCAGACAAACTAATTAATTGTTTTCTGTTTCAAAATCACATTCTTCAGAAAATATTTTTCCATTTTGTCGATGTATTGTAATTTCATTTTTTATTTGCAAAAATGTATCAATTGTTTCCGGCATTCATCTGCTTGTTTTACTGAAATTCGCAGCACTATAACTTTTTCTGCTTGTTTAATACATGTAAAAGATCTTTTTTATTCGTATTCATTATAATCTTATAATTTAACCGTATAATAATTCTTTACTATTAAGCTAATTCTTCACATTTCTGAATAATTACAGATTCTTCATCATAGGGAATGTCTTTATCAAAAACGTAGTCAGTTGCAGTTATTTAAAAAACTTTTTTCAATTAGTTTTTCATGAAACATTATAATACAAAATTTTAGTTTATGAATAATTTTTCTTGTTAAGCTAAAATATTTTTCATGTTGATGTATCTAAATGAGTAAGGAATATTTAGCATTTTCAAATTCATTTTAATTATGAAATACGAGGCGTGAACTTTAAGTGTAATAAATGATGAATCATTTTATAATTTATTTCTTTTTAAAACTCATAATCACGTATTAATGCTAAAATAAAATATACAGTCATTACTGTTTTTATTAAAACAGTAAAATATATTAAAACCTACAATAAAGTTTATGGAAATTGACAACAACATTTTTGGTTTCGCAAACTCAGCTGTTTGTCTTTTACACAAAACGTAGTGAATACGCTTATAAATTGCACTTTTAATTTTACGCATGTAATTTTTATTAATAAATAGAATAGAATTTATTTAAATTAGTTTCTTCTTGAATAATATTTCATAGTAATATTATTTATATTTAAAATTCATTGAGAAAACTTATTTTACCAAGTAAAACTTGATAAAATAAGTTTTAACAACGAATTAGTAAAACCTCTGTAAAAAAAGTAAGTAAAACTTATCTTTTTTAAGGAGGTTTTACTAATTTTGGTTAGCATTACACCGTATGTAGTTGAAAACACATCTCTACACAACTTCAGAATTTATAACTTTTAAACCAAAAAAATCCTGAGGGACCCATAACTCCATCTAGAAGCAGAAGGAAAAATCCGTTATCAACTTTTTACGACTTGTGGAAAACTCGAGAGGGTCTAGAGGAAGCATTAAACACCTTGTCAACCACAATTAGTGCGCATGTGCAGAAGAAGCCACTGTCATCCTGCTTTTAGATGCACGTGTGAAAGGGGCTCGGGGGAAGAAATATGATTAACGGAGTGCAATTAATTGGAGCGTTGAAAATTTTTCCAGCCAGTGCGCGATAATTAATTCCTTACGGTAACATTAATCATTAAGAACAGAGAGCTTTTCCGGTTTCCCGTCGTTAAATGTTTATTCTTGTTAACAGGGAAGCTATACAACGACATTAAAATACTTCTATTGTGATCTTTGCACAAATTCCGCTAACTTAAAAGATCTGGAAGCGATCACTTTCATTGATTAAAATATTTGAAACTTTTGATCTCTTTTCATTGATTGTTTACTGGTTAACGAAACAAAGCTGTGGTTGAGGGAAGATATTATTAATGACATTTTTGATGAGTAACATGTATTCCTTTCACTAATTGACATTCTGAGGAAATAATTTCTGTTTAAAATTAATTATAAGCCAAATCAATGTTTCAAATATTATTCTCCATAAAAATATCTAATTATAAAGTTTGCTACTATTTTGCAAATTAAGATTGTAAAATGCAAAAATTATTTATTGATTGCAATATTATAATAAATTAGATATGAGAAAATATTTCTGTATTTAATCAATTGTAGTTTGATGTTATATTTACTTATCTCAATAATGAACAACAACTCCTAATTTAATGCGTAATTAATTGAGCATTTTAATCAATTTATTTTCTAGTAAATGATAAAAATTATTTTGATATTAACATGCTATCTTCTAATTTCCCCTTGGTTGTTCGGAAAAATAATTATCTTGTCTAAGCAATTTTTTCATATTTAGCTCAAAAAATATTAAAAATAATGCTTTCAATAATATATTTATTTTATTCAAAATGTGTTAACTTATATTTGGGAGAAATGTGCAAAAATAAAACTAAAATATATATTCAGCATCTTAGATCCTTCACTACCATTTTTTTGCTGAAGAATTATAGGTATCCTAGACACCATAATACAAAGGTATTTTTTCGAAGTTTTCTTATTCCGAAAATTATAGAAAGTTTAAAATTTTGTGAACTATTTCAAAGTTAAAAAGTAATTGTAACTAATATTTAGTTTTAATATTTGGTCCAAAATATAATATAAATAAATTTCATTTATATTAAAGAAACTCAAAAATGCAATAACAAAGTGGAAATTATTTTTTTCTGCTGCAATATTTTATAATTTCCAAATGGAGCAAACTCAACCACATGTTGTATAAGGTGATACAAAATGTATGGGATGAAAATAATAAAATCTGTATTTTTTATTTCTATATATCTATATCTTAAATAGCTAGTGTTATGTTATTATTTTTAAATTATTATGTAAACTTATCTGTTTATTAGTATTCTGTTAAACTAAAAACAAGCATAGCCAATATATAAATGTCACTGACAACATTCTTAGCCAAATATTTCTTGAAAGAAATACCTAATAATTTTTGAATAATTGATAGTCTTGAATTCTAAAATTTGTGTATTCAGTCTATTATATGAATTCAACAAACATTAACCACTTACTTCGATATTTATTTTTTGTTGAGTAATAATTTATAATTAATATATGTTTTGACTATATTATTATTTGATTTTCTTATAAATATTGTTTTTTTAATTATTACGCTAGCGCATATCACGTTTATCTATTCTAACATATTAGTTGATTAAAATAACGATTTGATTTACTAGGTCACGAATATCAATTCAAATTACTCTGAAGATCATCCTTCTGAATACCTTTCGATACTGACTCATAAGATTCTTCGATATGAGTAAATAACTAATCATTTCCTTCTTCGCCATTTCTTATCAAACTCATCACTCATTCTTAACACGATAAGGATTTTTTGTTCATATATTATCTTTCTCTATCTTGATGTGTGCTCCTTTCTCTAGCTGTTCTTTTGTACCAGGTAATATATTGTCGTTTTGTATTGAGTATTGTGGATATAAATACGCGTTATTTCCAATTTATTATTGCGTGTTAATATTTTTACTTATTTTCCATTCTTAAACCATTCTCATAATTAAATGATTCAGATATACTGCATTTAGAAGAAAATCTACTTATAATTGAAACTGAAAACGGAACTAAATATTAAATGAAGAAAATAAATTGATTTATGGTTATACATCACTATTTTATATAATCTATTAAGAAAAGTATATGAAAAACTGATATTTTATTATGATGAAAGTACTACAGAAATTTACTTAATACGTTCTCTTAGACTGAAGACTTGACAACAAGATATTTTCAATGAAATTTTAGTACTCGATAAATATGCAAATAAAAAAATAAACATTCATCTTTCAGGAAAAAGATTTTACTTTCTATTATTTAATTCATAATTCAAGTGACAGAAGTATCTCATTCATTCAATCAGCAAATGAATTAAATTTACATTTTTGAGATATTTATTGATGCCATGAGAGAGTTATTTTTGCCATTAAAACAGGGGTTATGTTTCAGATAAATAACAACTGTTCATAACCTTCTTAAAAATTAAATGAAAATATTATTTTTTATTTAATATATTTTTTTAATTTTCTATTGCTCTGAAATTTATAAAAGCTAAAATATCAGCCTCTCTGATAATCAGAGATGAAATTGTAGAAGCCTATTTAGTTGCAGAAAATGAGACCAAATCATCTTAACTTTTAGATATTTCTATAGGTAAGGTGTCAAATGCCATGACAGCATACACACTGGGTGGCAGGCAAACTTGAAATCGAATCTAGTGGACAAGGAAAGAAAGCTCAGTGAAATTGACAGACCAGTATAGAGGTGAATGGTAATGTCAGAAAATCCATCCACTGCATTAAAAAAGATTGCATAGTTCAATGATCACCTGTAGTCTTCAATGTTAATGATTACAGTTATAAGGCATCTTTATAAACAGAACATTTAGGGCAGAGCAGCAATTTCCTAGCCACTTGTCACCGATTTTAATACTGAACTTCGAATAGAATGATATCACATTCACAAAACAGGATCAACTAATAAATAGCAGAAAATAATATGATATGTCAAATTGTATTTCATTATTTTCTTTACAACATGGCGTGTGAGCGTTTGGGGGACACCTGCACAAGCATATGATTGTGATTGACACCTCAAAATTGTTTGGACTAATGGTAGTTTTAAAAGAAATAATCCCTGAAGTATTGAGGCATTTTATCTCTTAACTTCTATACTATGATTCAAAAATTTTTTCCTGCCAGGAAGTAGAATTTTTTCAGAATGATAATGCACATATATCCATACAGAGGAACTTGTCTAATCACAGTTTGATGTACACAAGGATGATATTATATATCTACTTTGGGCCTTCACTATCTCGACATTTTGCGATCTCTGAAAAACTCCCCAGAAAGTTTGTAAAAGATGTGATCATTAAAAGCAGGAACCCTACGTCCATCTCTCATTCTTCATTATTAGTTTAATTTGAATCGGTTACCTTTCATTTTAAAAAGAAAGACACTGTTTATAGCCAACAGCGATTAATTTTCATTTTAATTAATGCCTTAAAAATAAATTAAACTGTAATTCAAACAAAAATTATTGGGTAATGGTCTTAAAATTTTGATCTTTTTATATCAAATTGATAATTTACTTGAAATGATTTTCTTTCGCATAGTATATTTTGTATATATGCAATAAAAATAAAATGAAATAAAAATTATCATAAAAGAAAGTATATCATGTAGAAAAATTATCTTTATATTTTTTTCTGGCCAAAAATTGTAAAAGAAAAAGAAAGAAAAATCCACTGAGAAAGTTTTTAGCTTATCAGAAAACATTTGAAAATTTCTGATTAACTTTATATATTAAATAAACTGCTTAAAGTTTTGTCCTAAATGGAAGCAATGAATACTTGATAATGAGAAGAAAGGACAATTAAGTAAATTTTATAAGCATCATATTCCAATCTCAACAAAAATAATTTTCATATAATCAGAGCAATGTACAAGTTTGTTCATTTGCTTTAAATTAATGTGAGCAATAAAGTTGAATAGAAATTCTATACATAAAAGGATTCTTTCACAAAGAAATATAGATTATAGAGTCACTTCAAAATTTACTTAAAACATAATGTAATAATGAAAAAATAAACATAATATAAAAATGATATAATCATGATAAAATAAATAAGATATTATGAAAAATAAAAATTATATAAAGCCTATTAATAAATAATTTTGTTTAAATATATAAACACTTGAAGCGTGGAATTTATCTATAAATTACTATGAACATGTTTTAATCTATAAGTAAATTCGCACTGGTAATTATTCAATATATTCCTATTTACATAAATTTAAGAATCAGATGAAAAAAATTAATCTCAGAAATTTTGTATAATAATTACCAAATCTGTGAACAAATGATCCATTGGTTTGCAGGGAAATAAATGATTAATTGTTGTAGAAATCTAAAATTAGAATAACAATTATAAAATGTAATTTCACAGTTGTTTTTTTTCTTTTTTTCATTACTATAAATTTTATACTTTTAAATTTATGATTGCCTCATAATCTGTAAAATAAATTCAGTAAGTTATAATAAAAATTGTACAACACTAAAATATAAATATTTTGTAGTACTATGTTTCTAATAACTTAATTTTATAAGAATTATACTTCTGATTTTGAACAGGATCATTTTCTTAGCAAATTAAGGTACAAAAATCACTTTTAGATTAGCTGAGAGAATAAATTATGATTAGTAAAACTGATAAAAATTATTTCCTAAGCTTCTAAAAATTTTATTGTACAAAATAATTAGATAGTTTATATTTCACTTAGCATAAAGTTAGATTCATAAAACTCTTGGTCACAAGAGAAAATATTTTATGTTGCCTTATATTTTTGTAAAAAGAATATTCTCAGATGCTTTTTAGTTAGTAAGAGTATTTCAATAGAGCGAGACTGATAAAT